>WAAD01002263.1:11499-24605 GCA_013389945.1 Fregata magnificens
CAGCAAATGTGCGTGTTTTTAAGAAAACCTCATTTATACTAGGCTATAAGGAAAAAAACCTAAAGACTTCACAATGGTCTGCCATGCACCAGCTCAAATACAAGATAAGTTTAATTTTAGTTGAACAAAATGGAAGTCTATACATATGCCCCAGTATCAGTTTTCACAACACAATCCCTTCTTTCTACCCGGAACAATCATAATATGATTGTAGCTGCAACTTGTAAGTGCATCTTAACTTTAGTAATCAATATTGACGTAATTTTGCTGCATTAAATGCAACCAAAAGCATATTCTTCAGTCTACCGCTAGCTGAGTTTTCAGCCTTCTTGGTTTTCAGATCCCCAACATTCTCCACTGGCGATGCAAATCTCCATATGCACAATTGAGGGCTACTGTAAATCGGCTGCTTTTTTTAGCTGTTTTTCACAGACTTGGTCAGAAATAGCCAAACCCCCTACTGCTTTCCAGGAGGGGGTCAAGGCCTGCTTATCTGCCTATTTTCTGGATCACAAGTTGGGAACTTCTTTAAAGATTTTCCTCATCTCGAAACAATTGCCAGAAGTAGCCTTCTGCCCACGGAGCCATAGCTAGCAGGTATTCACCCAGGGCCTTATTCCTTATCAGGCGCAGAGGAAAAGGCCAGATTGCCTCGTCTGTGTGTTCATGTTCAAAAACAAGTAGAACAACTACACGTGACCAACATGCAAGGTAGCTCTACCAGCTTTAAACAACTCATGCCAGGATTTCTGAGAACAAATCTCTTATTTCCAGCTGCATTAGCTGCATGCTTTGCTGATTTTTTTACAGGGTCCCAGTGTGACTTACACAAGGAAAATATATATGTTAAGAAGATCTTTTTTGCACCAAAGCACAACATGGCAGGCCTTGTAGTGTTACGTTTTTGAGACCAAATTTAATCAGACACGTTAAATTATACAATGGGTGCTTGCATTTATTGAGTCCAGATGTGGCTCTGAAAAGAGCTCTATAGTTTTAGGGGTTCCCCCCCCCAGTTGTTTTTCAATTCAGAAGGGCATATGGCACTGCTTAAATAGCCTCCAGGATTTTCAGCTTGACAGTAATAACACAGCAACGCTGACTGCAAGTCCAAGCCTTTTCAACTTCTAGAGAAGACAGTCGTTTTCCACTTCTCCTCCCAAAGTGAAAAATTACTCTCTATATATTATTCTATTTTCCTACTACACGGAAACACTGCATTGTTTAACATGGAAAAGATTTATATTTCCCTCAATTAAATGCACTCCTTTCTTTAAAATAAATATATATGCATAATAAAGCTTTTCCTTACCAGCTTCTCACTACTTAACCTCACTGCTTGGCTCTCCAGTCGCTTTGGAGGGGGGGGGTGTCCTACTAGACATGAAGACAAGCAGACAGATTTCCTGCTCTCTAAACACATTACTCAAGTCAGATATTGCTCATGCTCCCGGTTATTTAGTGACAAGATGCAAAAAAATAAAAAGCCCCACCATCGGTTATGATGAAGCAGTTCAGCTGGTCCCTTGCCTACCACAGGCTCAGTAGGATTCACAATGAGAAGCGTTACATAAACTGCACCACGATGCTATAAATGAAGTCATTCCTATCGATGTATCTGCGTAGCTGCCACATCTCATCAGGCTGTGAGATGACTTCAACTATATCAAATAGGTGTCCTGAAGGCTACCAAACAAGGCTTAAGTATACAACGACTAAGTAGAGTTTTTTTATGGCCTGAAAGCATGATTTTTATAAATACAGCAGATCCAGCCATTGTTACTTATCTAACAAATTCATGGGCACTACAATGAGATTTTAAAGCTCTGTCCTGCTTCTGTCTACAGAACTTAGCAACTGGTAAATGAATTAATCCAGCTGAATTGTCCTGGAATGGATTGTCAAAACAGCTTTTATCAGCTGTGTTCAGAAACTGTTGGCACCTCTTCCCATTTCCATAGTATTGTCTCAAAATAAAGGTCAACATAAAAAGGTAGCTGCAGGACACAAGATACTGAATGCTACTGCCATAATTTGCCTGTGGGTGGTGACCTTTGTTTTTTCTTTTTGTCCTGTATATTTTTTGGATCTCACAAATACTGGAGTGGGAAACTGTGCAGCAGTGATTACATCATGACTGAAAAAAGAGACACTTGGCAGATTTCACATGTGAACTGAACACAAATATAGAGGCCAACTACACCAAGTGTTCAACATAGCAGAAGAAAACATGGGAAGAAGTATTTTCTCAGGAACACGGACTGCAAATCCTCTGGCTTCTGTGATCTTTTAATCTCCAGCAGCTGAGAATGATACAAGAATATGCCCCACACAGTAGAGTTCAAGACAGTTCAACGGTTGCTCCTGTACTGTTATCTAGCAATCTGTCACTAACGCTTTACATCTTCGACAAGGGCTCTCTGCTGCTGAAACACGCACGCTCCCCTGCACTTATTCTTTAAGGAATTCACTAACTCTTGCTACTAAGCTCTCGCTCCTCCAATGGATATGAAGAGGAAGTGTGCACAATTGTTTTCTATCGTCCTAGGTAAAATGTTTTTCCCCGCCTTGAAAAGACCAAATGATAGGAGCACATAGTCATCTAGAGCTTTGAGTGCATGTTGTTGCCTCTTTTCCTTAGGGCTCTCCTTAGACAGCATCCCAAAATACTTGGAATGGCTTTTGAAACTCAAGTCAACTTTTATTAGGGTGTGTACTAGAACATCCAGCTATCGAAATAGAAATCTCAAAATACATAGGTAAAAAACCAAAGAAATAAAAGGACTTAAAAGCACACCTTTACGCTGCCCACTACATCTTTACAAGTGTTGCTCCCCTGGTTTCAGAACACAAAGTCAGCGGCTTTTTGGGCTGCAATGAATTCTGTACATCTGCTCACTAGTAAAAGCATCTTTCTGTCACCTGTCAACAGAGCTGCCTTCTGCGCTTTTCAGCAGTATCTCTGTCTGCACACCTGGGTCAGACAGAGTAATCTCTCTTTCTCTCAAAGGGCTACCACCCAGAAGGCAGGAAAACCCACCATGTCTACGGTTCAGCCGTAGCCTCTGCAAAGGCAGAGGACACAAACTGTTGAATATGTTAATGTCATCAGTCCAACACAATCCGCAGACATCTGGCACTTCCCTACAGCACTGTCCCTCCAAGACAAAAAGCCTTACACATTCAAATCAATATTTTAACTACTGCATTAAATTAGCACCTTTCTGTTTTACATCTAATCCCAACTGTTTTCCATCCATGAACTGACCTGCTCAGGGAACTGATCTCAACACCATATGCCACTGCTTACCCAAGCCAAGCCAGCTCACTTGTTTGTCCTTGTCAACACCAGGGCACAGAAAGCTGCCATGGTTTTGCTAGCAGCAAACCCCAAAACAACATATTTAATACGGTAGAGCCTGACAGATTTTTGTGCTGGAAAAGCCTGCAATGACAGACATAGTTGTTAGTCTCAGAAATTCAGAACAGTGTTCTCTGGATCAGAGAACCATTGATGTCTTTGGGACACTTGCCATAACCCAGCTTAGAGGAAGATGGTGAATCATATTTCTTGTCTTTGTCCAATATTAATGTCCGCAGTTGGTAAGCCCAAAATTACACCAGGTAGCTAGGGTTTCCAGCTCTTTTAATCCAATCATCTCACAAAAAAGCATAAAGGGAGATCACTTCCACTTTCCAAGACCTCATATTTCACTGCAGCAAGTCCATAAAAGCCTCAGTCTTTTAAATACAAAACTACTTAGACCCCACCTCGTTAACAAATAAACCACAATGCCATTTAATATGTGCAAGCACTGCTTTTCTCTCAGTGAGTGAGCTTTGAAAATTAAAAGGGAAGTAACTTCAGGAACAGAGATTACTAAAAAAAAAAGTCATAAAAAACATAGTTCAGGTCAGTATACAACTAACCTATGGAAGAATCCTAGGAACAATTTTTTTTGCTTTAAAAGACAGACATGCCAATCCAAAACACATCTGCAGTTATCTGTAAGGCATGAAAAAGGAACAGCAGAGAACTGAACTAATGAGCTTTTGGTGAGTTGATAAGAGTAACACTCCTGAAATTTTAAACAACAAAAAAGAATTTGCTAATAAATACTTTACCTTATCTACTGCTACAGATTAAACTAATCATTCAGGTTGGAAGGGACCTCTGCAGGTCATCTGCTCCAACCCAGCACTCAAAGCAGGGCTAACTCAAATCAGGTTGCTCAAGGCATTGTCCACTCAGGTTTAAAAGTTACACACGTTGGCTAAAACCATCTACAACTTAGAATGGTAGGAGACAGACTAAAGCTTGGTTATGACTAAGCAACTCTTAAAAGAAAAAGAAAAAAAAGTCCAAATTTCTTCACTGTCTCATGTCTTAACTGAAATTGGCCATCATCAGGTTGATAGGCATTAAAGTACAAACTGCCCTTTTCTGAGAAAGGATTCAATGGACATAAAAAGGCAAGCAATTGGCTCGTAGAAGGAAAAAAAGAAGGAAGAGAAAGTGGCATAGGAACAAGAGGTATACTCCATACTAAAAAANAGAAAATCTGAGCTACTTATTCTATGTACTATATCTCAAATTGTCTGCAACTGCAATGCCAGGCAGTCCTAAGCAATGGTTCCAAAAAAACCACTACTGAATTCATAATAGACTAATACAACATAAACAAGCTCACAGGACTGTAGAATGACTGCAGTATCTGAAAAGGTAGGAAAAACCTACAAAAAATTGTGAGTCACCAGAAGAAAACACTGCGCAACCATCTTCTATTAGCTCCCCCAAAAGTCTACTACGCTTCTACAGACTTTCATGCAAGGAAACTAGCTATGCACATGGTTATGAGTTCAGCTGCAATAGAGCTTCTAGCAGTTACATTGGCACATCACTGATTTGCAAAAAACGGAGTAGTCCAGGTCACTAAGGAATACACTCACTCCTCAGGGAGCCTTTTGGTCTACAGATAATTCCACCTTTTGGGCCTCCACAAGAACAAGATGCAAAAGGAGGGCCGTTGTCTGAAGAGCGCTTTAGGAGATGCAAAGGCCTGACTCACATCTTCGCAGGACAAACCTATAGGTCTCTCACGCAGACGCAATGAACAAAATTTATATCCTTCCTCATTTCATATTTTACCCTCATTTACTTTTACAGCCCCATTCTGGTGATAAACCCAAGTATCTCGAGGTAACAGGACTCCATGGTATGGAGAAAGACAAAGGTATTGCCCACATCCTTGAAAGAAATGTAGGTCAATTTTTTAAAATAACATACAGCTACATGTAACATACAACTCATCTTCTGATGGAACCTATTTGCGGCATTGTTTGCAATTAGTGCAAGAGCCCAGTTTGGCAGGAAGCAGGAAAAGGAAGGATTTAACTACAGCACAGGTATTTCAACAAAGATAGCTTAACTATTAGCAATAAAACAGAGTTCACTCCCAGGTTAAATACACAGAGAGGGAATTAAGATCAATGTGTTAGTCTAGGTAAAGACTGACAGAAATATTAATTACTGTAAGCATAACATTTTTTCTCCTACTGAGAATATTCATCTTCCTTTGTTGTTTACTACCCATTCAAAACTCAAACAATTAAGGACAGGTACACACTTACGAGACTGTCCCTACAAAAAGTCAGTGACCCTTTCACATGTTTAAAATAATTACAATATACATCACTATTAAAAGACTGAAGCACAAATTTCAACACTTTCAAACTTACTTGCCAGTATTAGGACCAAGATTTGAGTTGTATTTGGAGAGAAATGATGTTAAAATGCTTATTATTTTCCAGTTTTGTTTCCTTCCCTCTACAATTTAACCCAACACTGTAGTAAGGATTTGCAGAAGCCTAACTAATAACTTGCTGTTAGTTTTGGGGAAGTATTAGGCTTTATTTACAGTAGCCTTCAACCATATATTTTAACAGCTCATATTAATCTCTGGTTAAAAACAGTTTAACTCACAATCATGGATGAAGCCAAAATATATATTTAAAGAAGATTTATGAAGTTCTGTAGCCTGCTAAGTAACATCTACTGGTCAAATCCTGTCTGAAGCAACGTAACCTGACCTATATTTAAAGCAGATATTTAAAAATGATTGCTCTATTTTTGTGGGAGAAAATAAGACTGTCCCATAGTATCATTCTCATGTATTCATCGTGCCTCCTCCCCTTCAAGGGTTAATTTCTGGACTGGCACATTATACCACCACTTTTGAGACTAACAAAAAAGTTATTTAAATCTCCAGTTACAACATAAAAAGCATCTTTAACAAAAATCTGTATATTTACAGTTAGTTTTCTTCATTCACTACTAAAATGTACACAGCCTTGGATATATTATTTGTGGGTTGTTTTTCCCTTTAATCTTAAATTCAGATTAAATTAGTACTTTCAGAAAACCCAGAGAGACTTCTCATTAGTGGAAAATCTGCCACGCTTATGAGCTTGAAGGCAAAATTCAGGAAGGGAGATACCTGATCTCCTTTTAATTTTGTATGCTGGTAGCACATGACAAAAACAAGTTCTCTGCATCAAAAATTCTAAAGCTGTGGCTTTTTAAATATAGCCAGTTGTATAAATCTGCAAAATGCTATACTCTATTTTTTTTTCTTCCACTGAAGAAATTATATTCTTAAAATACGAAACATAAGTAGTTACTGTTTGTTGGTAAGGAACAGTAAGAGATGGTAAGGAATTCACCTTAGAGAGATGGTAAGGATATGTATTCTGTCCAGAAACAGCCAGAAGCTTGTATTATCTTTTTACTGAATACCTTGGGGTTTTTTTCCCCCTTCTCCTTCAGAAATTAAATTCTGGAAAAACCCAACTCACCTATTTTTTCCACAGACTTCGCTTATCCCAGCTCCTCTCAGCATCCCACTGGCAGTCTCTGGGCAAGGGGCTGCAGGTGCAGCTCACAGCCCCATTCGGGTTCGGGGTGGAGATAGGGGGACGGTGGCAGCTCTGCAGTGCCACAGCTACAGCTTCGCGAGTTGAGGAAGCACATCCTGCTTTGCAAACGGAAAGGCTGAACAGGGATGCTACGCCCCCTCGGCTTCCATCTCTATTCACACCTGCAAGTCCCTGCTGAGCGTTTGGCACTGGCACACGCTCCCCGGGGGCCTCCCTCCTCCCCAGACCATCCAAGCACCTTCTGCACCGCGGCTCGTCTTACAGTAGGAGCCGAAGCAAGCAGTGGCAAGGATACCGAGCTAAGTGCCAAACGCTTCAGTGTTGCTCTTGTACAGCTGCATTGGGCCACCAAGCAGGGATGCAAACGGCAGCAATCGCACCACAGGGGCTGGAATTATTAAAGCAAACAGGCTTCCAAGAGGGGCTGTGCGGCAACACAGCAATCACCGCCTACAGGCAACATCCTGGTGGAACTGCATATGGTGCCCACACTGTCCCCATAAAATAAGAGCTGCCTGCAGCACTCCAGCCCATAAAATAAAACTCCACTACTTCTCCTTGTGGAGAATCCTGATTTCTGTTTCCTATGACTCATCTAGAAAACCAAAACCTCCAGTGCAAAACAAGATGACAGAAAGTAGAGGGAAATTATTACTGGAAGAGCAAAGTGCCATCTCCAGACATGCTGAAACACCAACACCCAAGCCGGAACAATCAAGGCAGACAAAGTATTTAAAAGAAAAAAAAAAAAAAAAACAAACACCAAACCCCCCACACTTTACATAGGAACCAGCACCCTGCCAGGGTAGCTGCTGACATCCTAAAAAGCAGTGGCAGATACCAAAATTCTTTTTATCGAAAGACAGGCCTGAGCCACTGACCAAAGTATCAAAGTATTTAGGGAAACAAACTTCAAACCAGAAGAGAAGCTCCATATGCAGGATCTGCCTGAGAGCCAGGGACTTCGCGATTCTGCAAGTGCCTGAAACAGGCCGGCTCAAAAGGAAACTCTGTAATTTATGCCTGCCACAGGGTTAAATAGCTAGTAAGAAGAGATGCTTTCCCACTACAGTTTTAGTCCTCCTCTGTTGACTGTTACTTTCCTTAGGTTTTCAGTAAACGGAAATAAAAATGAAAAACAAAGTAAAACAAAGGTATTTACTTTGTTGAAAAAAATCTATTTACAGGCATTTGATTAAAAAATAAAAATCCAGAGTCATTGTCAAGTAAACTTTGAAGATATTACATATGGCATCTTAACAGCTAGCTTTTAAACTTCCTTTCAGTTTGGTTTATTCAAGGTAATTCAAAGATAAATAGTTGAGACATGCTGAGGAAACCGACCTTCGGGCTTCCACAGATGTTCTAATATACTGGAAGGTCTGTGCTTGCCCAGTAATTGGGTTCTCATGCACTGCACCAATCTTAAGGGGAAAAAAGAAAGCAGCTCTTCAGGCATACTTGCAACCTCCTCTTCCTGAGCTGACCTAAGGGCTGACCAATGTAATTAACATTGACAGGGTCCTAAGTGATGCCTTCTCCTCTCAGTGTGAGGCTGCAGGACCACAGCTGGATTCTGACGCATCCCTTACAACACACTTGAATCTAGCTGCGTTGCCATCCTCAGCCTCTGTACTATAGGAACTTCCCCAATCACTGCATTTACAATCCCTTTGCACTGCTCTGGGCATTTTACACAGCACACAGTAGGAAGGAAGACCTCAACCTCTGCAACCTTTTCCTCTGGCAAAAAAGAATAAAGTATCCCAGCTTGCATTCACTCTGTTTGTACAGAAGTAAACTGCCCAGTTTTAGTCAACAGCATTACAGATAATATTTACAGAGACAAAAATACAGCCCACAATCTAGCACAGGTCATTTTTCCATTCTGCAGTTTTTCTGACAAAGCAAAACACTGAAGCCTCTTGAGAGAAAAACAACATAATTCCATTTTAGAACAGTCCAACTGAAAAGTCTATCAAAACCAGTTCTCCTTTTGTCTCTAGTACTAAAGTTTTAAATTGTTTTAGAACCATGACCATTTACATAAACAAAGAGGGGGAAAATAAAAACATGTGTGGAGTGATAAATACTGTAAGGAAAATACTTCTCTAGCCTTTTCCACAGATCTGGTCCCAAACATGAAACAAGAGGGAAACAATGACAATTCCCAATAAAACTTTAAGCTGCCAGTCATATTTGGTTTGGAAGTCAACCAGTCACCCTAGCCGATGGGTTTCCCAAACAAAAACTCTCATCACTATAATTATCCACCAGAGACATCATAGTAAGCTTTCCGTCAGGAATGGAACATTTTTGGAGTTTTAACTTTTAACACTGTCATTTTTCTATACTATTTAAAAATTAAAACATGTACAAAATTTGGAGGCATTTGCCACTGAAGAGAGTTTCCCCCTTTGCTGATCTGGTCCAGGTTTCACACTGTACAATTTATTAATAGCCAAATTGAATTTGAGAACACAACTGGCTCCCAGTCTTTTGTTTCAAAGTCCAGACCACACAATTATATAAAAGATGCCTAGAATTATTAAGACTTGTACTCTTTCATCAAGTATAAACTTGTTTTTAAAAGTCTTCTATGTCCCTACTAGAAAGAGTAAACAACCCTGGCAAAACTATGGATAGGTTTTGGAATACTCTAGTAAGTTTTCAAACATGTCTCAAATGTCACTCTTCTATCACCCACCACCAGATATGTTCAGAAACAAAAACTGAGTTATTTATGTAAATAAATACCCAGAGCTTGAAAACAGTAGGACTTCTTGAAGAAAGTTCCCTTGCCCTACTGCTCCAAGTGAAACACCCAGGGAGGTGGCTAGCACCCTAGGCAGACAAGCCTGGCACCCGGTGCCGTGGGAAGCAGCACATGAAAAGACTGTACGCAGACCCTGTGCCTTTTGCTCCTGTACGAGGGCATAAAGAACACAACTGCTCAAGTCCCTCATTGCCCAAAACCTATGCGACAGAGGACTCTGGCAGTAGGAAGGAAGGGATCCACAGCAACTAGATCACCTTGAAGAATGTCTATTACAGTTTTAAGTCCTTTCTCCAACTATTTGGCAAAGTGCAGTCTGCTTGTATGACTCCCTCTCCTCAGGACAAGGAAATGAAGATATTTCAGCTGTACCAATGAGAAATGTCAGATCTGGCACTTGATCCAGCAAGCCAATCCAGCACACAACGCTTGACAAATGTGAACCTACTGCTCCACAGAGCTGCCTTCTGTATCTCTAGTACCATGGCGTTGCAGACATAAGGCAGAGGGTAGCTTCTGCTCTTGTAGAAGTGATCCTTGCCAACCGATCCATGTCTACTCATTGCAACTGTTAGTGGGACAGAATACTTTTAAGCACTCAGAGCTGTTGGTGGCTGTCAAGAGAGATTTTGGGGGAAGCTTTCTCAATGATCTAGCCTGTAAGTTAAGCAGTATTAGTATCTGTGTAGAACACCAGCCTTGGGGAAAAAAAAAGAAAACAAAATACAAGAAAGCAGACTAGTTTAGATCAGAACTCAGAAAACACAATAAAAGAGAGAGGGACCACGAACAAACATCAAAACAGGACAAAGTCTTCTACCAATCCTGGGTCCATCCCCAGCCTACCAATACTGAAGACTCTGAGGTCCAATACTGGTCGTTTTCCCCAGCATTTCTCTCCTTGTGTCTTAACCCAAAATGCGACAACTGTTAGCTCTGAAACAATTGCCTTGGGACTTTGTCTTACAAGGAAGGACAGCGTTGCGTTAGGACTGCTGACCCTTACGACACCCACCACCTCCACTTCATTGCGGCTGCAGAAATCATTGCTCGTAAAGCAGTTCCAGACCCTTCACAGCGTAGTCTACTAAAGCAAACCAACATCGATTTCTGCTTGACTAGGCTGCAAACTGCTGCCAGGGATTCCTGAACACTCACAGCTCAAGCATGGGAGAGACTGTTACCTTGCCAGCCATCCCAGTGTGGACTGTTTGTAATACTGAGTCAGAACGTATGGAAAACCAGCTGAACTTGGCCTTCACTACGCCCTTCACTTCAGAGTCAGCTACAACTCACAAGCCTGGCTTCAAATGGCTGCGGTTCCAGGTATGCACAAGAGGGGATAAAATATCAAGCATGATTTACGGGAGTGATGCTCTACCCTAAGGCAGAAGTTTAAACAAGGAAGATATGTACCATTTATATAATTATGCATTTAATGTTACTGTTTCGCTTTTCTAAACAAATTTAGCACAGAAAGGAAGAGACATTTTCAACATTCACTGCTTAGAAAAGCAGTAGTATGTTTTAAAATCACCAGCCCTCCTCCACAAAGCTGTGCACCACTTGCTAACAGAGAATCACAATCTCACAACAGCAGAAAACATCCGTTTCCACTCCAAATGCTTCAGGAAGTATTAAAAAAAAAAAATCTGTGGCTTGGGCATTTTCCTGAGCATAAATGTATAAACTCTCATTTTCATTCCATGATCTGACACGAATTACAAAGCAGTATAACCAAAATTTTTCTCCAGACAGCTCAGGAGGGATCCAAATTTGGAAACCAAGTTTTACAGTTTGGTGAAAAAGAAAAGCAGCACATTGCTTTCAGAACAAAGTTTTATACATGAAACAAGACGACACTACTACACTTTGTGCAACAGTAAGAATCAAATCATGAGGGATGCATGCCTCTGAACTGTGTCATAAGAATAACAGATTCAGTGAAAAGGAAGGACCTTCAACATGGCAATAGGAAACAAATAGTAAATACAGATCTACTAGGTACATAGTGCTACAACAAACAGTCTGTATTTAAATCTGCAGTTAAAGAAAGCTCATCCCTAAAAATACATATAGTAATTGGAATTTTGCTAGTTTTCCAAAAAACCAATAGACTCCAAACTACTCATAAGGAGACTAACATACTGGCAGACCATTCTCCGTGTCCCATGGAGCTGGACACTTAAATTTTCCATCCTTCAATGCTCTATCGCAGTAAAGTGCTCCATATCATGCAGTATCAGAGGGGCTGACAGACATTTTCTGAAGGATGTTCTGAAATTTCTCAGGTGGGGGTTACTGCCTTATTGAGTCAGCACATGGGTCACCATGTGCTAGTACTTGGTCCACTTTTATCAAAACAGCAATTTTATGTATTCACATTAGTCATGGAGACCGACCAAAGACAGTACTGAAACTATGCTTCCATTAATACCACATTGCAAATATTTCCTTAAATATTTGCATGCCCATTTCGTTAAAAGCTCAAGTTCAGAATCAAGTGTTTCCCTAGTTTAACATGAAACTAGTCAGGAACTATAATTTGGAGAAAACTAAAAATTTACCACTATGTTTAATTTGAAAGCAGTTCACCAAGCACTTGTAGACTTTACTATAATTTAGCAGGTAGTGGGTTGTTTTCGGGTTGGAGGGGAAAAACTGGTTTTGGCTTTAAGACTTTGGCTTCATTTTTAAATTGTCCAAACTCCATCTGGTCTCCAAAATAGTGTTACACGGTGACAGAAGAAGAGAGTTTTGTCTTTGCTTTGGGGATGGTCTTTGTTCCAAGTTTGAACTAACCTCTCCACAAGCTGAAGCTGGTAGAAGTTAAAATATCAGGCTACCTGTATGTCATAAACTACCTTGTTCCTGCTAGCCTGTACTGCAGTTCTCGTTATGTAAAAATCTCTCTATATATTTTGGTATTGACACTAAGCTTCATGATGGCTGCTTGCTGTAGCTTAAGTGCTTTTTAAAGCACCCCTCAAACATTTTTATCTCTTGGAATTCCTCTGGCACAAATGTTATCTTCTAATTAAGTGGAAAATAACTTCCTCTTTTGACAAAATGTGATTCACTCTCCTATATGCCCACCTCCTCATCTCTAAATAAAGCTCATTTTTGTTAACAATTCGGTTTTATGTTTCAGCTGAAGTTCCTCTAGGACCTTCACCCTCTACACAATTCATAACCAACCATGTAACTTCAAGGGCAGAACCGTAAAGAGCCTAATGGGCAAAACAAGCTGCAATCTGACCCACTGGCATGTACCCATAGGAGGCTGAAATTCGGAGCTGCAGGTCCCTGTATTACATACAGATCAGTTTAAACACAAAACAATAACAACATAAAACCACAAAGCTTCTTTCCCCTTCCCCTCCCCCCCACCTTT
>WAAD01002263.1:43136-82246 GCA_013389945.1 Fregata magnificens
GGCCGGTCCGGAGTTCCCACAGCCGGGCGTGGGGCGGGGAGGGGGCCCCCGTTGCTGCCCGCGGCACATGCGGTCCCCGGGCCGCCCGCCGAGGGGCCGGGCGGTTTCAGCCCTCCGAGGACGACTTCTTTCATGACCGCAGTTGCGGGAGACCGGCGAGAGGCTCCGTGACCAGCAGCGGGCGTCGAGTCCGAGTTCCCCCACATCAGAGCCCTGCTTTCCGACTTCGGCTGCCTCCAGCGTTCGAGGGGATGGCCGTCGGTTCCCTGGAGGTACAGCACGAACATCTAACGCAGCTGAGCAAAATGGTTACTGCTAGTGACCCCGCTCGCAAATTCGTCTCAACTTACCGGGAAGTACAGCTGGAAGTTGCGTGGCCCTTTGTAAGAAATGCCAATTTCAAGTCCTTGTCAAAGGACAATTCCACGAATTTCAGTAAAAAGATAAAACAAACATAATCCCTTGTATAGCTGATGCACGTGAAGTCATTTCATAACTTGCAAAGTATTCGCCAGGATTTGTTGCCAATGAAGAAGCTCCCAGCTAATCAGCCTTTCCCCTCATAGGAGCCAATTCTTCTCTACCAGCAGGAGTGCTTGTTTAATCCTACAAACTGACTATCTTTCAAATACACCAATTTCTCATACGTCCCTAAAGCAGATTCTAAAATTAATTCTGCAGATTTGGGGAATGCCTTAATTCCCTTTACACACCTACTTTGACATGTCTATGCAGAACCTGTGCAAGTACTGGGTGATCAAAGTAGACACGCCGACGCTAACCAGTTGGCACCGGTGTTTAAGGCAAATGGCTGTAGGGGTTTTTTTGTTGCAGTCAGGAGTCACCTCAAAGAGCACATGTGGTTGGCATACTCCTGCGGTTCCACTTGCAAACCTGGATACTTCTGCCAGCTTCCAACTGTGTTGTCCCACTGCCCTGCCAGCCAAGCTACCTATCTGCACGGCCTCTACTCTTGGGTCATGGCGACCGGTGCTCACTGCCCCGTAAATAGCAGCACGGAGCCAAATTTGCCTGCGTTGATACTGCACATCCACAGAGTCAACATACCTAGCAAAAAGATTGGGCATGTTTTTCTAGCTAGACTAGTACTTTTGCCTGACTGCTATGGTTTCACCTGGAAACGTGCCGAGGTTCTCCAACTTCTTTTCTTTTGGGATAAGAAGTAGGAATTAACCTAGGTTTAACCAACAGACTGCACAGTGATGTGGAAAGTGGTCCTCCATCTGCAGATCAGAAGACTGGGGCCTTTACCAACTGCTGCTTTTCAAAAACCGTACCCAGAGATGCTCAGCAGCATGGCGGTTGGCCTGCCGACTGACAGCTACACGTCAAATGTGCAGGCGCTGCTGTTCTTCCCTGCTACCAACATCACATCACATTAGAGCTAATCCATCATAATGATTTTCTTATTTTTAGAAAACCAGTGATGACCGTCTGAAAAAGAATGGTTTGCAAAAGAGCAGAAGACAAATTTTGGGACCCTAGGTGTGGAACAGTGAGACTTCTGACTGCCATTCACTAGATCACTTTAGAGCATGTTAGGATTGCATAGTGCCTGCCACCAGCACAAAGAAATTGGGCCTTTCCCTACCCAGAAAGCAGAAGACATACTTTACAGAAAAATCACCTCCAGATGGAAACACTGATTTACTGTGATACCAAATGCTTGCCAGGGCAGTTACATTTCCACCTCCATCTAGAACAAAGTGTAATTCACAAAGGATTTGGGATTCAGGAACCGTCAATCTGTTCTCCGTGTAATAAAAGGATTTCATTTTCTTCGCAGAATGTTTTTGCTTTGGAGAATAAAACATGGTTGTCTATACACACAAAAGAAATCAACTTCATCAGAGATAAAGTCATTATGATATTTATAATACAAAAGACTATGTACTCAAAAGTTGTTAATAGCCTGAAAATTCTCTGCAGAAACCGCATACACTTGGATTTTTAGGATGAAATTAGAGGAGACAAACTGAATACTTGCAGGGCAGAGCAACTGCAACTACTGTCTTTGGAGGAGACTTGGAGTTATGCACAGTCCCACCATATCACCTCACTTGATATTCTTGTCAGTTGTATCTACTTTCTCCTATACATACCAATATGCATCCAATGAACTTCTCATAGTGCAAATACTACTTTGTATCAGAACTTGCTCTTCCGGCAAGTATTGTAAGGATGTCCTTCCAGTCGAGTGAATTAGCTATGAACTAATACAAATTTTGTTGCATTAACCAAACAGTAGCCGTGAGCGTGTATGGATGCTAAAACTGCGAGCTCGCTCACTAACATCCACCCGCTGCTACTGAGACAATCCACGATTATATGTGGTCAAAACACTGTAGTGTTCCTCTGTCTGACCTCAATCCCAAGAGCTAAACTGACAACCCAAATTATAGAGGATAGGTCATGGTGAAACGCAGCCCCGTCACCCAGGGAGGACAGTTCTAATTTTGTAGTTTACTTAGATTACCAAGCTCCTGATCCTAATCCTGGCTTTTTTTTTTTTTTCTCCCTCCCACCTGTTTTGTTTTTTTTTTTTAAAGGAAAAATCCTAACAGTTTCCAGCTGGGTGGTGGGGTTTTTTTCATCCCCCCTCCTTCATTTCTAGTCACAGAGTCAGAGCAACTACACATCCTTCTGTTTGCCAGAGTTTTTGAATAGGAGATTCTTGGGAGAAGGTAAGGGTTGGATCAGGGCTCTCCTGCAGACAAATTCTGACACACAGAGTGCACAATCAGTTCCGTTTCACAATATAAATTAATTCAATTTTCTATTTAATCCAACAGCTAATACTTTTGCAGGAAGTGAGAATCAGGAAGTAAGCCCAAAGACTTTACGCAAAACACCAGCTAGACCCCAGCTACTGCTCCTAAAAGCCATGACAGCGATGGAGTGTAGTACAAAAGCACAAGTGAGTGAGAAGAGAGAAGCAAGTCACTGCTCTACAGACAAGTTTGCAGTCAGTTTTGCTCATAAAGGAGGGGTTCAGGCACTTCTAAGCTACTGTACGTTTGAACTATGTGAGTATTCTATACGAGGTAATATTTGAATACGGTATTTCAGTTCTAGGGTTACTTCTTCACTCTAACAGTTTCAGGCCCTATACGTTTGTAGGGGTTTTTTTCGTCTTCTAAGAACATAAGAGTTTCAGTGGTTTGAATCATTCTTTCAGTTCCATTGCTTGACTTTGGCTGGATTTCTCAGCTACATGCCTGAATGCTTTAGAGAGTCCTTACTCTTTATCTAGCGAAAGGTCACTTTTGACAATATCCCATTCTCAGCAAGCACTGTTTTCAGTTTGCCAATTACTGACTGAGATGCTTTGTGTCTCAGTCCTACTGCTTTTAAGTATTTAAAGAAACGGCTGACAGTTCTGGAAGGAAACCCCTTTGAAAACAGGTATTTATGCCTGCTTTTTGCCACCACATACCTGAAGTCGGATGTCACCTCTTTCAGTTGCTTTGTGCATGTTCCTGCGTCATTCCAAGTGTCATGTGGCATAACTATCCAATGCCTGACAAAGTTAGCCCTGGTTTTACAGCTTTGAGTGCCTTGATGACTTGTGTATATTTCAACATTATATTCCTATAACCTCCTGGGATGCCAGTATTGTTACCCATTAAATTACCTTACTCCGAGTCTCATTGGATCTTTTGGAGTCTTTTAATAAAGTCGTAACCATTGGTCTGGATATGGTGCCACAGCCACTCGCCCAGATTTCTGTAACAGTTCTATCGCATTACAGCACTCCTGTTTTCTTCAGAGTCTGCCTATTATCTTATTCGTCTGCATTTCTACATATATGGCTTTACAGCATTTAAATTATCTCTGCAGGGAGTCACTCAATTCAACCCTGAAACACGCTATTTTGCAGTGTATCGTGTTCATGTTAAATGTCATGTTTTCATCTCTTGCTCTCAGGCTTAACTTCCTGATAATATCATCACACTCAGCCTCATCAATTTCAGCAGTAATCAAGCAATCAGCAATTAAAGTACATACTAGGAATATTACCACGTATTTCATTATTTTTCCTCTACTCTTTCACTGGTTGATTAAACCCCAAATAATAATTACAGATTCTACATTGTTTCTAGGTGGTATTAAACAGAGACAGCAGAAGATGCCTTATCTGGCTGTACTTGCCAATATTCCCCTTTCTTCTGGACAGCATCATAAAAAACCCTGTTTATTTTTCAGAGCAAGCAGAAGACTGCTGTTTGCACATGACTCTATGTCCTGGACTATAACCAGGTATAAAATATTCCTTCATTTGGAAAATCATCTGACTTAGTTGCAGGATTTTCAATCATAGATTAGGACCTCTGAACAAATATAACTTGAATAGTTAGTTTGGCCCATTACTTCCTCCTCCTTCCTTGTCCAATCCCCACTGTCAGGCAGCTGGATGCGTACCAACCATGGGATTAAAATACAGGCATCTCATCCCAGCAGGTCCACATTTTATCCCAGCAGGACCCTACATGCTCACAAGAGGATTGCCAGTGCATGGCAGAATAACAAAGACCAGTTAATCAAGTCATTCAATGACAACGCAGTCAGCTACCTACAAAGGTAGTTTTAGTGTTCATGGGATAGGTATCACCAAATGGCAATATTGCACATCACATTCCAATTGTGCTTTTTCTAAATGTGTAAACAGGGTGTCATATTTTGAAGAAAAGAGCTTGTTGTCACTTCTTTATGGAGAAACTACTGCAAGCAGCAGCAACCACAAACTAAGTTTGGGGCTGAAGTTTTTGAAAGAGGAAGTCTGTGTGGGACCACGCTCATGGAGGAATGTGTGCAATATAAATAGACTTTATAAGTATGCTAAGAAAATACCCATATCATGCATTGCTGATTTCTCCCCAACAGAAAACCAACCACCTGTTTCCACTTTGCAGAGGTTCGGCAGTAGTCTTTGTAGCCAAATTTCTTCAGTATGGACATGCTAGCGTAAAAGAGCAGTATAAGAACCGTAGCTCTCATTTCACTCAGTGCCACTGGAAAGGAAGCTTAAGTGACTTCTTTTTTTTCGGCATAATGCCTTATGACACATCATGCATCAGTTCTGATCAAAGAGCTCCCGTTCATAATTCACTCTTCAAAGCAGTTTTAAATAAGATCCTACACTCCTTTGAGAGCATAAACAAGTGACTCAAACTCTAGCTTTTGTTACCATCTAAGATCTCTTTTAATGAGTATTGGTTACATTGATAATCAGTTATTCTATTCACAGATTTTTATGCAGGTGTTATTCTGAACACCTGTCTAAGCTTGAATAGCACATATAATGCGACGTGACAGACAACTTCTTGAACAACAGCCTTAAAGCAAAATTAAATGCTAAGGAACTTTGCTCTTAAATCACCCTGCTTTGCCTCTCCAAATAGTAGTGAGCAGTGTAGGGCTGTGAGATGGAAACCGACTTGGAGAGAGCACCTACCTTTGCCACTCTGGTAGATGCACTATTGGGCTAGCTTATGATTTCACCTATTTAAAGCTCCATTTGGTAATTTTCCACTATGATTAGCTTCTGAAAAGAAACTCCACAAAGGGTTTAGTGTAGTCCTCTGAAACACAGGTCTCAGATTGTCTGAATATGTATCATTGCTTTTATTTGCATTTCAAACAACTCAGATGAAAGTACAAATGCCCCAAAAGGCGGCAGGTGCTTAGAAAAAGCCTGAAAAACAACCCTTAAAATAACTGCATACATACACAACTACTCTCCAGTGTCATTTATCATCTCAAACAGCTCCTTCTGTCTCCCCGGAATAAGGCAAGCCATTCTTACAGCACTTAATTGGTTCTAGGGGTAACCAAGTCCAGCTGCTCTGTCTAGCAAAGCTGCACAGCTGCCTTCTCTCAGTCCAGAGGAGCTGAGGAGAGGGAAAAAAATGGAAAGTACCCACCACTTCAAGAGCTCCATTCCCAGGGTCTCACAAACCTGACTAGAATCTGGATCGGAATTTTAAACAGATCCCTGAGGAGCAGCAATCGGCTTCCTAGGCAACCAGGGTGGCCGCATTGCTGCGCTGCTTACATGGAGATAGGAGGAAGGGGAGGGGGTGTGGAAATATATATATATATATATATATAAAATTGCCCTTATATGCTCACAGGAGGGTTTCCTAGTTCATAAATGTTCTTGCTGCAAGCTGTGATTTTAGTTAAATTCAGACTCGACTTGCCAAAGTGGTAGGCAGTAAAGTTATTCGGAGTGACAGCTTTTAGCGCTTCTGTTGCTCGGTGAGTTGAGACCAGATGGTTAGATGCCAGCAAAACTGGCTTTAGAGTATCTGAATGCTTCCCTGCGCCTGAGGAACACCCAGGTACCTTGCTAGGGAAGATTTCTCACCCCTCTGGTGGGCGGAACTAAAGAGTTGTCCATGAAGCTAGGTGCATTTTACGCACAATATATTATTTCCCTGTTGTATTTAGTTCTCAGGGAAACTGCCAACTTTACAGGTCTAATTAGGGAAACCTACCTAGAAAAAAAGCCCTCAGCACTGACATTTTCACTGCCAACTTCCTTATTACCCCATTCTCTGATATGCTTCAAACCTGCTCATGAAGGGGCCCAGCCATACACGAAAAGGGATGGCTGTTCCTTCTTAGTCGTTGTCCTTCTATTAAAACCAATACCAAGGGCACTCATATAGGAAATGTACATCCCACACTGCTGTCCAAAATCTGAAGATGAGAAATGCCTTGGAATGCTTAATGAAGACACACACAGAACCTCATGTTGACATACAAATATTATTCATACTGTACCCTTTGTCACCAGGGAGTCAAAAAATTCCTATGGAACAGGACATGTCAGTCTCCTTAGCCTATAGTCAGTACCACTGGTTTGCATTAAAGCCAGCAGGTACAGCTGCATTTGGCATACTGACCTGATGTTCCATCAGGAAAGAATATATACATGAATACAGGTGACATGGGTGGGTGTAGCAGAAACAACATTCAAATAAGAATATTAAGTCATTGCTACTTGAAATATGAATAAGACCAAATAATTTTGGTATCTGAGTATCTTAGCTTCCTATTTCTGTGAACAAATCCATTGGCTGAGAATGCAAGACATGTATAGTCTGGAGCCGTGTCCTAGTTTAAGTAAAGATAAATAGTACTGCAAGACCCACCTTCCCAAACTTGTAATCCTTACTGCTTAAAATTAACACTGACTGATATATTGTGAATCAGCAGAAGGCTTCTTTTGCACACGTACGTGCACATACTGCTGTATCAGATGAGCTTCCAGTATGAACGCATACAATTGCTCCAAGGCAGGAACAGTAACATACTAAATGCATATAAAGCCAGACACTGCAATGTAATTTATTTCTAACTGTATTTAATATTCATGTCAGGAATACACCTCATTATTAGGGCTCAGTTCTTCTGCATTAACATACAGAAGGCACTTCCCCAGTGTTGTAGGAGTAAATAAGAAAGTGGGTAGAATGTAGAGAGTGAATGAGTTGTGTAGTGTTTTCTCAGCGTGACAGAGGAAAAGCAGTCAGTGTGGCTAAGCCAAGCTTCTGTTTCTACGCCCACATAGGGTGAGTATTTCAAGTATTCATTTCCTCCTCACTACTTTAAGGTTTGTCAAATGAACAAATCCGGTAACCTTAAGAGTAGCTCCAATTCTAGGAAAACTTGCTTTTGGACAAGGAAGAGAAAAAGCCGTATTTTAGTATTTGATTCAACCTGGATGAGCCCACTGTGAACACCAGTGGTGAGCAGGCAAGAGACAGTATTCTGAGAAGATCTAGATAAGGAAACTGCAATTGTAACACTGCCTGATTCCTTTCAGGTCATTTAAGCTTCTTCTATTCTTACAGATCTTCACCTAGCACATTCTGGAGAGAGAAAAAGAAAAAAAATCCCCATTCTACTCTATAGCTGTGGACTCTTTAGCCAGTTAATTCTTAATCCTTCCCTTGCCTTTTTTAAGGAACTAGAATACTTCACTTTTCCACTTACAGTTTTCAGATACTGCACAGCTGAAGCTCCAGGGATCAAAGCCAGAGCTTCATCAGAATTAGGTTTTGACAATATAACTGAAATAGAACAGAAACTGGGAAATAAATAGCAGCTGAAAATAAACATGCACACAGTCAGATGCATGGACTTTTAGGAAAGAATGTCTAGATCCCAATATGCTTACTTAAATACTGAGGTGATGGGCGAGAGTGTTCTACACTGCTTAGGCAGCTCAGAACAGCTGAGAAACTGCAATATCAAGCAGATATTGCATCTCCCAGATGTGAATTCCTAAGCCCATTTCTAACATCATTTTTCCTAGCAGAAAAAGAAAAGGCATACTCGGTCCAATCCTCACTAGTAAAGCCCCAGACAGATCTTTATTTTTGCTAGAACATGAAGTAGAATTGACAGGTCCAAGAATCATGATTTCGAAAGGTGTTTACAGTTTCTTGCCATTCAAGTTTTGTTAATGATTTAGTAATACATTATTACAGCCTCATAGGTCATAAGTGTCCTTACTTCCCTGAACGCTAGGGTTATTTCTTAAAGGTGTCTCCATACTCCTTTTTTAAGGCTCCCCTTCCTTCGTCCGAAAATACAACTTAGTAGCACTTCTTACACAGGGGGATAGTTCCACTACCTTCAGTAGAGTTACTGCTGATTTACAGCCATAGAAGTGATATCAGAAAAAGACCTACTTGCCTCAGGCTTTTGAAATTCTAGAGTCGAGTACCTTTGATACCGATGACTTCATTTGGTGCACACCCCATTCATACCGCTTCTAAACTGCAGCTGCATACCGGGGGAGCGAAAGGGCCGGCTGCTCCCTGTGGGGCAGGGAGCAGTAACACAGGCAGCAGGCAGGGGCCTTGCCACCGGGGCCAGCCCCACGGTACTCGAGCGAGGGGAGCAGGGCACAGCCCAGATCCTCGGGTGAGTTTGTGGTGAGGGAGCAGGTCCCAGGTCAAGCCAGGAAGGAAGTCCACAGGTCAGAATCAGACCACGTGATTGACAGGCAGGTCCATAGTGACAAGACATGCCCAAAGTCAAGCCAGAAAGTCAGCCCATGGATCAGTGGGGTCCATGGAAAGGCAGACCTATAGCTGAACTAGAGACCAGCACCCCAACAGCATAGTTCATGCCAGGCCTGAAGGTCCCAGACTGAGCTTAAATGGGCTCCTGTGCCCATGGCCAGGGGTTTGGATGGGGGCACTGGGTGACGCTGGTCAGGACCGTTAAGGCCCGTTAGCACCCGCAGGGCCATAACCGTGTATTTCCTTCCCATATGAGCCTCTGGCAACGTTTCTTGTTTACAGTCATGCCCAGTGACGCCTTCCTCAGTGAATTGCGTTGTGTATTAATCAGTTCTTTTAATGTTCTGCAAATAGTATCACTGGCTCTGAACAATCCGCTCTGAGGATATTTACACCATCAGTTCAGATACATGTGAAATGTGGCAAACACGGGCAAAAGAGGCAAAGGGCCAGGATACTAAGCTGAAATGCGATAGTAGGTCAGGAGAATGACACCTTCCCACAGCTGAAGATCCAATACATGCAATGGGATGGCAACAAAATCTACTTCAGTGGGTCTGACAATTGCTTGAATAAAACTGTAGCTTTGGAAGCGCTCTGTAAAATGATAGATACTAAAAAGGCTACTTGGAGATTACCCTTTATTGCATATGTCATACGGGGAAGTGTAATACTTTTATTTTTAGTATGTTACAGACAGCATAATTTTTCTAGATTAAACAAACAAATAACAGGCCAAATGATGGCCCTAGAGGTCACCCATACCTAGCATGAATACAGACTGTGTCAGCATTCAGCGCTCATGACGAGCGACTGCCAGTATAAATAATTTGTCATTGTCACTCTGAGAACTCATGGTGGGTTTTTTTCAGAAAATCTGTGACTTCTTTGTCTTGTTAGTTTTTGCATACAGCTAACTAGCACGTTTCAAGGGCAGGACAAGACCAAGAAAAGATGCGAGGGTATTGAGTGAGGAATGTGCGAGAGACAAATGAGTTATGCACTGTGTGATGATAAAAAAAGACCATTTGATAATAGTCACTGCAGAGAATAGCTAAATAACACAAATCGTACGCATGAGCGTGATATTGCCCATAATGAAAAGAATCAACTAAGCAACAGCCCAAATGCTTATTAGCTCAAGTACGTGTCTGAAAACAGACATATTCATATGAATGGAGCTGTCAGTAAGAAACTGATTAATCCCACGATCCCAAATGAAGAGTGACCCAGCTGCAGCAGTCTTAAGAAGAGCTTCATTTTCAGATATAGGAGAGACAGGAAGAATTTTACTACTGCTGCCCAGAAAAAGCTGCAGGCCCCCTTAAATATGGATTAGGGATCATACCTGAGGGATCACATGTCCTACCTAGGGATCAAGGCCTGAGGGATCCACTAAACTACTTATTTATGTATAGCAGGTAAGGAATACATGCCATGGACCTTACTAACCAGATAGACAGGCAGAGCATGAATACTCTCAGTCTGTCACTTGTTCAAACATCTACAAACATCTCCTGATTTGGAACCTCCTCTCCATGTCTGTGCTATGGGAGGACTGGGATTCAGATCTGTATCCCAGCACCAAACATTTATACACATTGTGAGCTGTAGCCCAAGTGTGGAGAAAATAGAGCAACTTGCCTCTCACTGACAGTCATTAAAGTAAGCTCTTGCTGCTTTCACAGCTGCAGGAAACCAGGGGACTATTTTCCTGACAGCCCTCAAGTGAAAAGAGGTTTCTATTCTGAGACTTTCATTACCCTTCCCCACTTCCAATAATTTGATATTCCTCTCCAGAAGCTTGAAAATAATATTAGCCACTGAAATTTATCCTTCATTTTTTTCTCAAAAACTGATGTTCTAAAATTGAATTTGAAACTGAAACAGCATTTAAGTGATTTTTTTTTCCTGTATGCAATGGCAGTCTTAGTATGATTCTTAGAGCTTTTGAAGTAGCCTATATTGGTTGTGCTTATTTTGTAGGCTGATTTCAGATACACAAAGAGGACTCTGCTATCTTCCCAGTGACTTCAGTGGGGTTATTTCAGGTTTACATCAGCGTGACTAAGAGGAGGAGAATTCGCCCTTTTAAAAGTCAGATAGCAATGAATGCCTCTTGCCCACAGCCAAGTGCAAGTTCTGAATGAGGAAAGCATTCTTACATTTAATACATATTTGAGTTCCACTGAATTGCTGCTAATATTAGGTACATAATTAAAGACTATTTTAAAAAAAACAAATTTCCTTTAAATTGGCACAGATACAAAGCAAGCTGCCTCTTACATTCTGCTCTCAGCTACGGTGGTGTCAGATTTACTTCACCTCCCTGCATGAGAAGTAGAATCAAGCCAGATGGGAATTATGAAGATGAGCTGAGGTGTCTCAAAGGAACACTCAAAACCAGACAGGCCAACTATGCCAGGTAACTCAGGTAAATCCTTTTAAGACTTTATGGCCCTTTAGGGGGGACCATGTGCAATTGGGGAAAAGGACAACTAAAACCAGACCTACACAGGATGTGCTATGAAACTTAAATGTCTTTTTTCTGACTGCCTGTACTTAAAAAAGTAAAACTACTGTATAAGTCTCAGTCAGGTTGATGGGTTAAGCCTTCTGGGAGTAAAGTGAGATTGTACGGTTTGTATGTGTTTGTTTATTTGATATCTTGCACATGAGGAGCAAATGCTTGTTTCTTAACAGATTAGACAACAACCTGTGTTTCTCTAAGGGTACTGTCTAACATTCAGAGGCCCCTATTTATAATGCATTGAAAGTGTGTTTTCTTTCTGATTTTTCCACTCTGGCAAATTAGAAATCCCCTGCAGAGGGGAAAATATTTAAATGTAGACTTTTAATATGCCTTCAAACTCTTACACTGAATAATTTGTTGATTAAATGTAGTAGCCTTCAGCCTCTTAACAGCTTTCTCATTGAAAATGGTAAGTAGGCAGCAGAATTGGTAAAAGATATCTCTTCCAAAAAGTCTACCACCAGCAGTCTTGGGCATATTTTTCCTCTCTCTCATGTACATAATTACTTACTCTTATAAAAAATGTGCAGTTCATAGTCCAGTCAGTATAGGGTTCGATAGACTTTAGGCCCTTGTGATACTGGCTCTCATAATATGATCTTCTTTTAAGATCTAACATCACAGCACTTGTCACAGCAGGCAATACTGTGTTAAGTCCTGTTTTGTTCTCAGCTGATAGATGGGTGGGGTATTAAACCACATATAGATGAGAAAGCTAATTTAACACCCTGGATGCTTAAACAAATAAGCTTATTAAAAGAGACAGTGATTTTGTGTGGCTTTCCTACTGCCGATAAATAAAAAATGACAGCTTTCCTCTCCAGTTTTAAAGCTAAACATTTCAGTTCTGAACAAAGGAGGTGGGTAAACAAGTGGCTTTGAGGATAGGAGGAAAACATTGCTATTCTTTGCAATGAATGCCCTAAAGCGTGAAAGCAGAATACTCTGCATTGTATCTATGATACTGCTGTCTCCCTAATGCACAAAGGGATGGCACATGGGCTCACACAACTTTGACTGCAGCAAAGTAGCAGGGATCCCAGTGGTGTTCCCATGGAGCTTTCATTAGAAATGGAGACTCATGGTGTGTTTAATCTCATCCCCTGAAAGACTTTGCTATGTGTCAGTTGGCAGCAGCGCATAAAGATTAGAATAGCACTCTGGCAAAGTGGGTTTAACATTGCACAATTTAGCGTAAACCAGCACCCCCAAAAAAAAAAAAAATCCTAAGGGAAATGGAAGAAGGATCAGACTTCAATCCATCAAATATAAAGAGTCTGAATTATGATGCCTCTGCCTTTCCCCAGCATATCATTGTTATTACAGGACAAACTCCTGTTGGATTTGCAGCCCGTATGTCACGTGATCAAGTACTGTTCTCGCCCTCAAAGTCAACAGAATGTAGGCACAAAGGCATTCATTAGTGAGCACCCTGATAAAACACAGGTGAAACTTCAGACTCAAATGAGCTGAAACAGTAGTTGTATATTGAAGAATTTCTTGCCTGAAGAGGAAGAGACAACTTCATTTTCTGTCTGCTCTCAAAATCTGAAAAAGATCAGGTCAGATGGATCTGCCCACAAAGTTACTGTTTTATCTTATATGATCCCAGGTAGTGCCTCTGAAACAGCTGTTCTACAAACTTTCTTTCCAAAAAGGCAGTGTAACAAAAGACTGCACCTAGTATCTCAGCCTTGCCTCTAATTATTTCAGTTTCTTTTTGTATGTTTCCCTCTTCTGATGCAGGTTACAGGTATAGCTGAGAAATTATTTTGTTAACTAGAATCCTACAGGGTTAGCAAACTCCCCATACCCATGTCATCTTGCAGAATTTTATCTTCACGTAATTTGTGAATGGATGAAGAGCAGAAATATTACTTAACATCAAATATGGATTAGTTCAACTACTTCTTGAAGTTAAAGAGTATTATAAGAAAAGAATTGAACTCAGTCTTTATTCCTGTACTTTTTAAACATCTTTTAACACATTACCCGCTCTGCTGCCATACAGACTTTTAACTTGAAGGCTTTTCAAATACAAGTGATGGCAAACATGTTTCAGCTCTGTAATTGCTTTCTCTTCTTTGTCAGAACTAGTGACAGAACACGAGTCCCATATCCAATAATGCTGATATTAAAATGTGCTGTAAAAAAATTTTTTTAGCATAGTGACTCTTGTTACTCTGGCAAGTGAATATTTCAGCATCAGCCTGTTATTCTGGCTGTGAGAATAACTCTCAGAAGTTCCCTAAGTGTCCGTAATGGTATAATGGTATAATATTCTCTGCTTTCAGTTTTACTTCTTGCTTTTTGTCTTTTGGTTTCCCTCATGAGACAATGGTATAAAGGATCATTTAGTATTACCAATTACAAAAATATTTTGGTTTCAGTCCACTGCTGTATTTTATTTTGATGGCCTTTTCAATTACCAAATTTGGCCTTCAATTATCAAATATAGATATTTTGTTTGAAAAAACATTAATATGTGGAATATGAGAAATCATTATTGGAAAGAGTTCATCAGTCTTGAATTAAGTTCTTCAGTTTTAGCCAATGTTTTACATTGTATAACCTGAATGGCATTCCCTGAACTTTGTACTCAAACTAAACTCCACTGGGAAACTGCTAGTAAAGTAATCAGTACTTTTTGTAGACTCTATCTGCCTTGTCTCCTGGTGATCTCGTTACAAGTCTGAATAAGATACACGAATCTCTCTCAGATCTGCTGGCTTCTGGCATGTTGAAAGAGAAATCATAAGAGCTGAGTAATACCTGAGGTAATAAAATGGAGTGTTCTGTGATGTAAATAAGTGAGGTATATGACAGAAGTTCTGCTCACGACTTGAAGCAAGCAGATCAGAAACACAACCACACCAAAGATCTTTCCCACTGTTTCCATCGGTTGAGTTTATTCGTTTTCTGCTGATTGATTTAAACATCTTGTACTATCAGTCTTCATCCATTATGGATATAATAGTTATTAAAAGAAATTGGTAACTCAATCAGCAGCTGTCAGGTTTCAGCAGCCATTGTGTTTACTGTTTTACTTCTGGGAAAAATAGAGGAACTGCTGTGTCCTACTTCCCAAAAGTGACAAAAGGTAAAACTCCTTAATATGAGGCATGTGTAGGCTGGCTGCATTTGAACAGTTTAATAGCAACAGACAGAAGCAGCCATGATATGTCTATACAGCAAAATAGGGATATCATCACATTGGCACTTACCTTGCTGGCTCTGCTAATGCTTGCCATGAAGATGTGCCAGCCAGCTCTGACAATAGCAAGCTCTAATATGGCTGCTATTCTATGCTGGAGAGCATGCCACCAAATCTCTGCTGCATTCTTACCGCTGCTTGCTAAATTAAAGTTATCATGGATACAGCAATCATGCTGTGATCACTGTAATATGTTTCATTACACTCTGAGAGTATGTGCAGAGAGAAATAATCCAGTACAAACAGCCCCTATGCACTGAATACTGCCCTGCGCTTGATTTGCCAAAAAACAAGCTGAGTGCTTTGGGTATTATCTGAAAAACCATGTGAATATTGCCTCAGCTTTCAGTAATGTCTATAATAAAGGACACATAGGAAAAGGTAGGATTGATCAGGAGTCCTCTCTGGTAACTGCCAGTTTACACATTTGCAGCGGAGTCAAAACTTAAATTGCTCAAAGCACATACAGGGCTTCGATAATACCTATTTATGCTAAGTCTACCTGGCAGTCAGCAACTACTGGTGCCTCTCAGGGATCAGTGCTGGGATCAGTACTGTCTAATGTCTTCATTAATGATTAGGATGATGGGACAGAGTGCACTCTCAACAAGTTTGCAGGCAACACAAAATTGGGAGGAGCTGTCAACATGCTGGATGGCAGGGTTGCTCGTCAGAGGGACCTGAACAGGCTGGAGAAACAGGCTGACAGGAACTTTGCGGAGTACAACAAAAGCAAATACAAATTCCTGCATCTGGGATAGAATGATCCCTTGCAACCCAGACAGTCTGGGGCCAACTGTCTGGGAAGCAGTTCTGCAGAAAAAGACCTGTAGGTCCAGGTAGACAAGTTCACGTGAACCAGCAGTGTGCTCTTGGATCAAAGAAGGCTAGCTTCAACCTGGGCTGTATTAGTGTAGCCAGCAGGTCAAGGGAAGTGATCATTCCCTCTGTTTGGCACTTGTGAGACCTCTCTGGGATATAATGTCCAGTACTGGGCTATCCAGGACAAGAAAGACATTGACATACTGGAGTGAGTCCAGTGGGTGGCCACCAAGAGGGTTAGGGGGCTGGAGAACATAATGTAAGAGGAGAGGCAGAGAGAAGTGGGACTGTTCAGCCTAGAAAAGAAAACGCTTGCGGGGAGTCCTTACTGCTGTCTACAGCTACCTGATGGGAGGGTACAGAGAAGATGGAGCTAGATTCTTCTTGGAGGTGCATGAAGGTAGGATGATAGGCAACAGACACAAGTTGGAACAGGGGAAAGCGATTAGATATAAAGAAAATAGTTTTACCATGAAAGTGGTCAAATGCTGGTGCAGGCTGCCCAGGAGATTGTGGAATCTCCCTCCCTCCTTGGAGGTGTTTAAGACTCAACTGGACACATGCTGGCACAACCTGATCTCATTAGACCTGCTTTGAGAAGGGACTTAGCCTAGATGACCTCTGGAGGTCCCATGCAACCCAAATTATTCTATGACACTACGATTCCTAGATATAGACAGAAATGCTACAGGGAGCTGTTGTCACCTAACCTGCACACAGCTGGAAAATAACAGGAAGAAAAGCAATCTAAGCAACTATGAGCCTGTTGGTCTATCTTCAACAGGTTTTAAGACTTTAGGATATGTTTTAAAGGAAAGAAATACTGAAGACCAAGTGATGAATGGACACTGAGATAACATCCCATATCAGATTATCAGCAGCACATCCTTCAGATCATCCTAGTATCTTCTTTGATAAGAAATTCCAGGTCGTTTAGACCTGCTGTGTTTAAATAGCACTTTATGTTGGAAGGGTTTCAGTGTGAGGAAAACATTTAGTACAATAAGTATAAACCAGCGAGGGATCTGATTAAACTAAGGAACTGATAATTTGTGCCAAAAAGAGAAGGCTGAAAATTGGTTCCTAGCTGGTCTTTTCAAGGTCTGAAATTGGGACTACCTCTCTTTTTAATATTTAATTTTGCCATTGCCATTAAAAAGATGCGGGAGGTAATGTTTGTCAATGTCAAAGATGGGTCGTGTTATCAATATCAGAGAGGACTGAAATAACCTACAGAATGAAATGAAAGATCTTGGGGGTGACAGCATAGGAACTGGATGATATTTAATTGCACTGCATGCAAAGCCATGTATTTAAGGAATTGGAGCCAGCTGGAAATGACTAAGGAAAAAGATCTGGACACGCTGGCAAACCACCCGCACTCTGTGTGGTGTGTCAAAGGGGTATGATGCGGCTGCACAAGAAATATAACTCAACAAAAGGCTGTAATTTTTACTGACTCTTTTGATGCTTCTAGATTTCCTACCAGAGAGTGGCCCTGAATATTGTACAGGTTTTTGGAACCAGCTTTTGAATTTTTAGAAACCTTTTGTTTTCCCACGCAGTGAACAGCAAATGAAAAGTATGTGTGTGTGCACAGAGGAAGTGCGATGGAAAAAGAGGAAAGACAGAGGAAACACTGAAGCAAAAATATGATTTTTAGGGGTTGTGATTTTCTGTTTGAATAAACAGCCACTAATTCCAGAAATATGTCCAAAGACTGCTTTTGAAAGCTTTTGGCAACATCAGTTCCACTAAGTAAAGTACTACTACAGTAAGTGATTTTAGAGGGTATGAATGCAGGGATAGCAAGTGATATCCTACCAGCTTCTCTTTCGGCAATGTTGTTATTTCTATGCTAGACCTACAGCAAAGATTCTGCATGCTTGAAGTATTCAGACAATGTTGTTCATAGGCTGTGAAAGCCAGAAGTAACAATTTTCTTAAATTGAATCATATTAATAAGTTCTCTTATTCTGCTCTGATAGTTTCTTATTTTATTATTGTATACATTATTAACTATGCTAGCAGCAGGACATAACAAATGCAAAATACTTGTTCAAGAACGCTACTGTTTTCAGCAGGGAATAATTAAGAATACATTTCAATAACATTTAGGATTCTAATGAATAAAAGATAACTCATGCAGGCAACTCAGAGGCCTGCATAATTTTCTCCGAGGAGGTTGAAATGCATGATGAGTGCCTAATTCATAAGGAAGCACTTTTGGGTCATATATTTCAATAGCAGACAAGATGTGATCAAGGTTCAGGTAACATATAGGTTTGAAATGTCATCTTTCCTGCAGGAAGCCTTCAAAAGGATGTCAGAACTCTTCAGTGTAAATCACCTGAAAAGCAGAAAATACCTCCGAGAGGTGGAATTTTAGAGCTTCAGCACTTTGCAAACAGGACGCGTATCCAAACCAGAAACTTTACTTCTCATTCATGGAAGCACTGATTGCATTTTCCCAGCTGGACTTGAGTTGGTAAACAAGCACTAAGCACAACTGTGCTCCCATCTCCATAACAGCGACATAATGAAAGCAGTAAAGAATACAACCATCAAACTGGCTTGCTTTCAGACCCTCCACCATTCCTCTAATTCTCCTAATTGCCAGATGCAGCTATTTAGTTTTTTATCCCAAAATTGCCTTGATTTTACTTCTTCTAGAAAAATAACAAAGAAGGACAAAATGTTTTTATGTGGCTCAGTCCATTCAGACAGCCTGTCTAATTTGGTTTAAACTTTGCTGTCTACAGCAAGTGTAGGCTGTAGCAGCATCATCTTAATCCTCTTGGATTCCACACCACAATATGGTAACAGCCTGACTAGAAATTACTCCTACCTCTTTATTACTCTCATTTCAACTGGCGTTCTGCATGCATTTTGGGTAGCAGGGGGCGAGATGGGGATTGTGGGGAGAGGAAATAACAAAGAAAGCAAGTGCAAGGGCTGTGATTGTACAGAACAGAGGCTTTAGATAACCAGGATTGAAAAGACAGGCATTTGTACATGGATCCACACACAGCGCTGCCCTTAAAACAGCAGATCTGAAAATTATCAGAAATTTCTAACAAACAAAGCACAAACAAGATAAATTTGTTGGTTTGGGAGTTTTTAGATGCCTGTTTCTCAGTCACTGATTAAAGCAAATGCTGAAGTTCAGTTGCTGTCTTTGTACTCTCTTGGTATAGCCTCCTCCCTTACGCAACTCCAGCTGAACGGTTTTTCCAAATTTTCAAAAATTCCTCTTAAAGCTTGAACCAAACCTAGAGAATATAATTTCTTTTGGACAGGTTACAACTGCCCATCCCTACCAAATGAGCAGACGGTAGCTAGGACTCCCTGCGAGGCACTCTGGGGTTTTCAGACAGACTTCAGCATCTGTGAGGTAACCAGGCACAGCCAGGCCTCTGTTTAGGGCTGGCGCAAGGCATGCAGAGGAAATAAGAGGCTTTATGTGGCCCATTTTGTTGCCTATAGAATGAGAACAAGGATTTTTCTGCCACTTTTTGTCAGTGTTGTGCAAAATGCTTTTCAATCTGCTCGTCTGGCAGCCTGCTTTGTCTGTATACATGCAGAGATTGCAACTAACTAGTTTTGTTCCTATTCCAAGTTGGGATAACCTACAACAGAGCTAGATTTAAGGCAGCTTTATCCTTCTACCTCTGTGCTGTTGCCAGGACTACAGAGGACAGACTGGGTTTTGGCTAGGTTGGTTCCTATGATGGATGGGCACAATGAAAGCTCTTCTGCCCCTCTGGGTGCTTCCTTCCCCTTCAGCATAGCTCCCTTCCTAAAGCAAGCCTTTTCCCTTAGCCCACTGTCATGTCATACATAAATAGCTTGTTTTCCTTTGTTTGATTCTTGCCACCCCATTTCTTTCTCTTTCAACCCAATTTCTTCCTCCTGTCATGAGAGAGACTAAATTTCTGTGTCCAATTCTGCAAGCTGTATTTTTCTAAAACATAATGACTATTTCATCTATGGGCAGTGATGTGAATTTAAGCTACTGATCTCCTGTTACCAGGGGCGTCCAGATTTCTGGACCAGCTAGGTGATGCATTTCTAAACTTTTCAAGCTCTCATGGATTTTCCAAGCAAAACTTGGAAACATTATCAGAGCAAACCCTATGCTTAAAAGCCAAAAAGCGAGCCAAAATGGACCTACAAGCATTCATTTTAAACCCTCAATTGACATGTTTGTTTAAAGTCAGTATTCTAGGTGCTGCTTGGCCACAGGAGATGTAATTAAAATGGTGTTTGTGACAAGGAAAACAAAACTCCAGAAGTTGGTCTCCCTTACCCACAGTCACTAACTGCAATGATTTAGCCCAAGGAATACGTGGTGATGCTTTTACATCAGAGCTTTTCAGGGTAATTTTTAAAGAGCAAGCATGTGGTGGAGGCATATCAGGCAATTCGACATTGTAATATTGTCTGGTTTCCACCAGCCAGACTCCGAAACCAGCAGTGGGAAACGGGGCATCAGCTGGCAGCTCTAAGTTCATATTCAAAAGGCTGAGGTACATCTTGCAAGCCATCTGTGACCTGGTCTCAGGGGGACAGAAAACACACAGGAGTGCTTTGAATTCTAATGTGTGCATTGACTTCTCAGTGCCCTCTGCACTGGCACCCTATTTCCCTTCACACTCAATGTCATTTACCTCATACTGGCAAATACAGCTCAGGATCTATGCTAAGTCATCATAGTTCAGCTGAGGCACAGTGCTTTGTAATATCCTGACCATATATCTGCAACTCTCCCTTTTCCTCCCATTCGCTAAGCAGACAGAGTTTCTCGCTTGGAAATAAGAATCTAATGAGGATGAGGAAAGAGCCTCTTGACTAAAAATGGAGTTAGGTAGGCACCAGATAATATTTCTCTAGTTTCTGAGAAATGCTGTACAGCACAGACCTTGAGACATCGGATACCAGAGGCCAAGCAACTACTTACTTGATGTATCTGTCTTTTCATTGACCAGTCTAGGGAAATCATGTGAGATTTGCCACTCACTGACCATTTCCTGGAGAGGTTTTCATGGGAATTTGTTACTACTCCTGATAAATATTGTGCAAATCCCAAACAGGGAGAGGATGACAAGAGAGAAGGGTTCCACTACAAGCAGAATAATTACATTAGACTTACTGTGGTGCAAATGAAGTCAGTATTTGGCCCTAAGCCTCTGTTTTAAGGATGTAAGTCTAAACGTCTTTCTGAAAACAGTAGTTACCGTACTTTCCAGCAAATTAGGCAACATTCCAGGGGTATACTTGGGTTTACTGGAAATGATCCTTTAATTCATGGTAAATGAAGGACTAAAAATTATGATCAGGTCAAGAGACAGAAGGTCTGAGGTGCACTTCAGAATGTAGATCAATAGCCAGAAAAATTCAAAATAGACTCCCAGCTAAGTGTCAGTGCAGATTTTCCTCATGAAATGAATAAAGTGCTGCTCTACTGGCAACCTCATTATTCACTACTTAGCAGATGCAGTAATGACTTTAGGCAAATGTGAATATTGAACCTGAAAGGTCCTAGTAGCATAAGCAGGAAATGAGCAAAAATGACAGTTGTGTTATGTCGTGGCCCCTCAGAGGGCCAACAGAGCAGAAAACAAGAACTCAGAATTTGAGCAAGTTTTTCTTCTGAAGCAGAGCTGCTCTGAGAGTAGGGGGATGGAAAGTGAAGCAGAAAAAACCCTGTGAAGTTCCTTTCCTTGTTTACCGTGTCTTTCTTTCTTTGAGAGAGTAGGGGCCCTGTGAACGTGACACATTTCTAGTAATGTGCAGGGGTGGATGGATCGCATAGACTCCTACTTCCCTACTACACCACTGATGGGGAAAAACATGAACCATAGCTTCCTCCATAGGAATGCCAAGCTAAGCAAGGAGTAGAGTATGGGAAACACACATAGGAAGTCTGCATGAAACATGCTACTGTATATAACTGCAAATTGTATTTCATCAGCTGATGAACCCTGTTTTAACAGCCTGAATAGCTATCTAGGCAGAGCCAGGTTATTCTAAGAAACAATGTGGTGCCCTCTCTGGTTCTGACAGGTCAGAGTGGATTCAAAGCTCCCCAGAAGAACAGATCAGGCTAAATTTTGCTGGCCCAAAACTCCTTTGAGCAGCAAAACTTCAGTGCTGTAATAAAGTAGGTTTGGGGTGGCAGTGAGACAAGACCAATGGTATCTTGCTGAACGGAAATGGTCGGTAGGGTTTAAGAGGAAAGGGAAAATGACAAGGAGTCATTTGGGATCTCGGGATAAGCCTGAGGACAGCTGTGAACTGTGGAGTCAGTCAGTAAGGTTTCAGGCAAGAGCTCTCACATCAGCAAGCTTTGGGAGCTTTGTAGAAGGCTTTGAAAGACTTGAGTAAGAAAAGTGCTTCTCCTGGAGATCCAGCTCCTTGCTCTTCATTGCCAGTTCTGCGACGAACAACTGCTCCACCAGCAATGCCCTGAGAGGAGCTGGGGCTTGCTCTGTAGGCTGAGAAAGAAATGGGGCTGGGAGGAAGATACCTGCCCATTTCCCAAAGTACCCTCTCCCTCAGCAGGGGCAAGGATTGTCTGTCTGGTTTGTGCTAATCCCAGTCTCCTTCAGTACAGGTACAGGAGACAACCTCCCACCACCCTACACTGCCAGCTTCTTTGCTAGTACTTTAAACTGTTGAAGTGGTAAATTACTCAGTCTGATAACCTCTCCTCAAAAGTGGAAGCCACTCTGCTGTGTTTCAACAAACATTCCTCAGGAAGATGAGAGTGTAAGTAACAGTTATTCTTTTTAAAGACTAGACAAAGGAGGGAACAAGGTCTTTGTGAGGAAGCTGGCTCTGGAAGACAGATATAGAAATGTCCTATTGCACTATGGATATTTTAATGAGCTGTATCACATGTGTATAAAAGAGATGTCAGAATAAATTAGATGGGGCATACTGGTACTTTTTTAAAGAAGACAAAGGCACTATTGTCCTTTTCCTTCAAGGAAAAAGATTAGATGAAGTGATAACTTGCACTCATTTGAGGCAGGTAATGAATGTCTCACCATAACAAGGTGCAGTCTGTTTAAAAGTTTAGGTACACGGTGCTTTTTCCTGCTCCTGAAAGCTCAGGAAAAGCTAATAAAGTTACAGGATGTCATGAAGTTTAAGAATAGCTATGGCTATGGTTAAGGATACTGCTGCTATTTAAAGTGCATGTGTATGATTAAAAACATTTTAGAGCCCCCAGATTCTCAGATGTCTGTGCAGGGTAAATGCCACCTTTATAGTGATGAAGCAGTAGTTTGCCATCTCGAACAATTGTCTTACGCAGTTACTCAGGAAGCCATTTCAATCAATTGACTCTAACATTTCAATCACTACCTAAAGTTTGAATAAAATTATCCTTAAAACTTTACCACAAAAGTGGTAATTTACAAAGAATTCATAGCTTTTTGGATGTGGCACCTAGTACAGGCTGCACTGTAACAAGATAGCAGGTTCCAATTAATTGGTGTTTCTTCTGGTTCCTTGGACCCTAATAAGACTCGACATGATTCTTTTAGAAGATCACCTGGGGGTCCTTGCAGTTCTAATACTCTACAACCTCCCACCACCCTACACTGCCAGCTTCTTTGCTAGTACTTTAAACTGTTGAAGTGGTATTTGTTATATACTGAATACTCCACAAAGGGTTGGATGAAAGGGGAACGTAATAGGCCCATCTCTTCCTTAATGTGACCAGTTTGCATAGATAGGAACCCAGAAAAGGAAGTGAGAACTGGAATTCTGTCAATTTTCCTTACTATTTCTCTTCTCTGAAGTAGGGAAAAACCTTTTTTTTTAGGAGTTGGCAAATCTATGGACACCTAATGGAATTCGTAGTCATCAGACAAGGAAAGGTGAGGAAAACATTGTTTTCTGAGGCCCCCTGTAATACACTGTGATTTCATTGTAAAATAAATGTTATTCACTAAACAACTCTATTTTATGTTCAATGCCATAAGCAAAAGTAGCTGTGAAGAAGAATTTTAGAATTAAATGATTCAGCATGGAAAGGCTTAGAATGACTATTTACTATAAACATATATTGAAAAATCTCCCAGTCAGCATTTGTAAGAAGTTTTTCAGCTTCTGACAGGTGAATTTTTTTTACAGGGGTAAATAGTCATCTTCAAAGACAGTAGGTTTGAAGCAGTAGAGTTTTTATTTGTTCTTGGTTAGTTTGGTTTTTGTTGGGTTTTTTTCTTTTCTAATGTGATTAGGAGGATTCATGCTTCTTCCAAGGTAGCTAAAGTTTGTGAATGAAGGTCAGTTGCCAACTTGGGGAAAAGGATCTAGAAAAAGTGAAATTACTTTGATTTAAAACCAATCCTAGCACCTAAGTCATTCAACTTGGACCTCTGCCATGAAAATTCTTACCAGATCGCAAAGAACTGAGGCCATGGGTCCAAACATTTCAAGTTTAAATAATTATACTCTAATTAGGATCCAGATGTTGCAGAGAGCTCCCTTAAAACTGCAGTTTAACTCAACACCAGACTTGGAGGACAGTGCTACTGCATAACAGCAATCCTCATGTCACACCTCCCTTGTCTATTGTGCCTGAGACAAGTTAAAATGTTAGTGCTCCTATAGAAAAACACTGAACACTAAGGAATACATATGCAAAACTTAACTGAGGAATTCCTTTAGTCCTCTGGTACAACAAAATTGCCTTTCTAGTTGTGCAACACATCCTGCCCCATTGCTTGAAGTTGCATTGGATTCTCTCATGTGAACAGTTCATTATTTCCCTCCCATTATGCAGTGTGAGTAAAATTTAATTAGAAGTATAACATTAACTGGCTAGTGAGATAAATATCTCCATTCTTCCAAGTGCCACAACTTGAGCCTGTTTATTTCAAGCCTGGGAAAAAAGTGAACAATGAGTTTCAATGGCATTAATATAGGCAGAAGGACCTGTCACAACCACCAGCACTGATTCTCAAAAGCAACTTTCCTCTGCCAAACACTTACGTATTCTCAGACCAACAAACAAATTAAAGGGGAAACTGAAGCAGCTGAAGACCACTCCAAATTCTGTCCGATTCTTATTTGGTTGCAAGTGAAAACCCTTGTCACAATATGGCACAGAACTGTCCTCAGAAATGCAAGATGGAGGTGTCGTTTCACAATAGATTGAGGGAGGCTGCTCTGGAAGAGGCTGTCGGTTTTATGGCATCTGATTTAGTGTCATGAGAGGAATGTGTTGCAGATCTTGGCCTGCATTCAATTTAAAATTGGAAACACAATGACTATAACTAATTTAGCTAAGGGGAAGCTATAGTAAACTGTAACTTCTAAAAGTAGTTGTTTGTATGATGTGTGAGGAGGAACCTTGCTGTTTGCTTCAACCCTACTGAGCAGAGAGTTCAAAAAATGAAAAAAGTGCATGGGCAGGAACTCCCCCCAGGCCTCCAGCTCCCTTTGTAATTGCCTATCCTTGCATGTGAATTTTAGATGCCTTTTGAAGGTCATGGCATGGAAATTACTAAATGGGGCTGCTTATGTTGTGTCCTAAAAGACAGGGTGTACATCAACATTGTTTCATCTGTGTCATTTCCTTTGCACACCAGCTACTGTTCAGCTAAGCTTCAAAAAATCAAGCAACCCCCACCCCATCTCTCACTGTTTCGGTGGACATTTGATCACTTCTTTATATCCTTTTTCTGTGTCCTTCTTACATGCACAAGCAAAATATGCCGTTAATAGGAACAGGGGCAACCTTTTGCGCTTTTAGGATGTGGTAAGTCTAGAAACACTCGGCATTTTGAAAAATTTCCCCTATAACTAAAGATTGCCTGCCCTGCCTCCCTGTGGTTGGTGCCCTCCATAACACATCACAAGGCCGAAGAGCACAACGTGTCCTGCGAACCCCTGCCAGGTTCAAAGCAAAACCCCTCCTGCAAGGGTTGCCCGACCAGCTTTTTTAAAAGGTTGCAGTTTTATCGGCTCTCCTCTGTGCAGGTGGCCATGATTTCTTTGTAGATTCTCTTTAGGGAGGGCTGGCTTAGCAGGATCTAGTGCTGGATAGAGAGAACTTGTACTGAACTAATAATAGCCTGTATGCCTCTTCAAAAGGCAGACACCTAGCACAGCAAACAAGCTGCCAGGCCTGTAAATGGAAATTACTTATGTGACCGCATATGTGGTCCCCTGCAACCACTTCATGCATCGTCAATGCTCCATCTGTGCCCTTTCCTTTACACACTAGCTAGTACCCAGCTGTGCGTAAAAGACACCCCCCACCCCCCACCGATTTGTAAAGAGCTCATTAGACACAGCTCCTGCCTCTATGCCGGCATGGCCCTACCAAGGGGTTGAGTAGCGGACAGCTTGCCAGCAGCTCAGCAACTCATTTCTCTGACTTGTTTAAGCCTGAAAATGTTTTGGAGTAAGCAAAAGGGAATTCTATGTGCTGTGGAACCCAAAAGTATCATCAGTGGTGTATTGGGTTTGCGTGGCAAGGTTTTGGTAGTGGGGGGGCTACAGGGGTGACTTCTGTGAGAAGGTGCTGGAAGCCTCTCCCATGTCTGATAGATGCCAATGCCAGCTGGCTCCAAGACGGACCCGCCACTGGCCAAGGCCAAGCCCATCAGCGACAGTGGTAGCACCTCTGGGATAACATATTGAAGAAGGGGGGTAAAAAGTTGCAGCACAACAGCAATTGCAGCTGGAGAGAGGAGTGAGAATATGTGACAGGAACAACTCTGCAGACACCAAGGTCAGGGAAGAAGGAGGGGGAGGAGGTGCTCCAGGTGCCAGAGGAGAGATTCCTCTGCAGCTCGTGGTGAAGGCCATGGTGAGGCAGGCTGTCCCCCTGCAGCCCATGGAGGTCCATGGTGGAGCAGATATCCACCTGCAGGCCGTGGAGGACCCCATGCTAGAGCAGGTGGATGTTCCTGAAGCACGGTGTGACCCTGTGGGAAGCCCACGCTGGAGCAGGCTCCTGGCAGGACCTGCAGACCCACGGAGAGAGGAGCCCACACTGAAGCAGGTTTGCTGGCAGGACTTGTGACCCTGCAGGGGACCCACGCTGGAGCAGTCTGTTCCTGAAGGACTGCACCCCGTGGAAAGGACCCACACTGGAGCAGTTCATGAAGAACTGCAGCCCGTGGGAAGGACCCATGTTGGTGAAGTTCATGGAGGACTGTCTCCCATGGGAGGGACCCACACTGGAGGAGGGGAAGAGTGTGAGTCCTCCTCCCCCTGAGGAGGAAGGAGCAGCAGAAACAATGTGTGATGAACTGACCGCAACCCCCACTCCCCGTCCCCCTGCGCCACTGGGAGTGAGGAGGTAGAGAATAATCGGGATTGAAGTCAAGCCCAGGAAGAAGGGAGGGGTGGGGGGAAGGTGGTTTAAGATTTGGTTTTATTTGTCATTACCCTACTCTGACTGGATTGGCAATAAATTAAGCTAATTTCCCCGAGTCAAGTCTGTTTTGCCTGTGAGGGTAATTGGTGAATGATCTCTCCCTGCCCTTATCTCGACCCACGAGCCTTTTGTTATATTTTCTCTCCCCTGTCCAGTTGAGGAGGGGAGTGATAGAGTAGCTTTGGTGGGCACCTGGCGTCCAGCCAGGGTCAACCCACCACAAGTGGCAAACTAGCATGTCAGTAATCCTGGAGTTTCTCTAATGCCTCTCTGATTATGAAGAGATATTTAAAAATACCAAGTAAAGTAAGACACATTCTAGTGTAAATTAGCTGAACTCTGAGCTTGACTAACTGAATTAAAATTATTCTGAATTAACATATTAATCTCACAGAGTGAGGCTTTTCAAAGGAAGCTTTTATAAATCTCTTGGCTAGAATTTGGTTAAACTTCTCTTTTTGCAGTCTAAAGCCTGATTATAACACTGGTGTAGTATGTTTGTTTGCTTTCTGGAATAGGTTAAAGGGCATTTGTTATTATTAGCCTTTCCCTTTGTTTTACAACAACGAACACTTTAATGAAATTACTGTGAATACTGAAACACTTCTCTTGGACACTATAGAGCAATTTTTATTATTTGCATAAAATAATCACTTGTATTGGGAACATTTTCAAAACTCATTAATTCTGGTGGCTCACTGACCCTTGAAGTGTAGCTCACAAAAGTTGATGATCTATGCAGCTGATTTTTCAGTGTTTAAATACTGCAGATTTCTCTTAGTATTTTTAACAGCTCTTGCAAGGTCTGAGCTTAGTCTTACTTCTCTGCACCACTAGAGGGCGAGATGTTCTCATATAACTGCTTAACAAAAGACTAGCAAAAATGTGTACAAGACATTCATTTTAAAAGTACATAAACTTTCCTGAAAACAAGAGGATTACACAAATAAGAAAAGGAAAGAATAAATATAGTCCCCAAAACTTAGACAATACTAAATAGTTAATAGTGGCACAGAAGAAAAAAAAAAAAGTAATGTATCTTGGGAAACCACATGTCTCTTCTTTGGCCTGGGATCCTATGTCTGCATTTTTCAATTATTCTAGAGTTATCAAACTAGAACAAAAATCTTCTGTAACTACAAATAAATAACAATGCCCCGTGGGATGTATGTCTGTGTCTGAACTTCAGGAAAATAGTTTCAGTATACTATTTTTTGTTCTTTGGTGATGAATTAACACCCAAAATATCAATAGGTCATGAATAAACAGATCTTCTACACAAAACTTCCTATGTGTTAATGCAGTGTACTGAGTCTAAATCAGATTTGCACAGATGTAAGGAGATTTCCCCCCCTCAAATGTTTTTATTAAGTATTTGCTTAAAGGCCACAATAAATGAAGAAAGGGTTTTTCCTCCCTCCAGATTCTGCGCGCGCGCGCACACACACATCCCCACACACACATTCCCACCCCACCCCACCCCCCCAGTATTTGGACAACCTGACTTTCACCAAGCATCACCTTCAAGGGTTCTCTCACCACTGCAATGTGAGAATGACTGTCCTCCGAAAAAGCACTTTAAGGTTCTAACACTTTGTGAATGTCATATTGGTTTTGATATTTGGGCATATTTTGATGGACCTGTGCTGGCACCAGCTTGCTAATTCTACAGTGCAGTCTTTTCCACATAGGAGCTATCAGCCAGCTACCTGCTGTGAGATAGAGGTGTCATTAGGGTCGCCATTTTCAGGTCTTTCCCAGAGACCATTTTCCAGTGGATTGCCATTTTAAACTGCAGTTAAAGCATGACTCTTCCAGCAGACCCCAAGAGGAAAGGCAAGCAGGAGGACTGTGTCACACATAGGTCTAATGCACCCTCAGGCCCAAAGTGCAACATGGAGCCAAGAGGTACACTTAGCACTGGGGGATGCATTCTGTTATTGGTCATGTCCTTCTCTTGCATTGATGATCCTTCCCAGATAGAAATTTTTTAAAGAACTATTATCTCACTTCCAGAGAGACAATTTAATGTTAATTCTCAGAATTAATCATACATACAGTTCCTGGGGAAAACTGTTATCTCTGCTTTCATAACATTCTAGATAAATACTACATGGCACTCAAAATTGCTGCAAAAAGTAACAAGTTGCAGAAACTTTTTAAAACCAAGAAACATTAGTGCACGCAGTAATATCCTTACTGAACAGCTCTTCTATAATTTCATAGCAAATGAATGAAACATGGCATTTTTACACTACATTACCTCCAGCACTGACTAGTTTTGAGTTTGTTTTCAATTAAAAAACAAACATAAAATGACAATATTTCTCCTTCTAGGACTTTATAATAATTTCCTAGAAACTGACTGATTGCCACAGAATGACAGGGCTTAGACATCATAGCAAGGAGCACAGTCTGAGAGCTGCAATGGAACAGGGAGATCTGAAACATTTAACAATACTGACAAGTCTCAGTGGTGAATCTACTTTCTAGCTAGAGTAAGAGTCTGCTTTACCCAAAAGCAAAGCAGCTGGTTCCTAGCATTTGTTTACATATTTCACCTAAATTTTCATGTGTTAACCAGAACTCTGAAACAGAAAATGTGAATGAAGACTGAGAAGTGAAATATAAGGATCTAAGGGTTTATTTTCAAATAACACAATTCAAAATAAATGAGAACAATTAGAAGTGCCACCCTCAAACAGTCCATAACCTGAGCCTATCTAGTAACCAAGTAAGATCAAGGGACTGCTTCAGTGTTTTGTATAAGTGCTTGAGGACCCAGTAAAGACATTAAAATATCTATATATGCTCCTTATCCCATTTATCTAGCTAGTAGAAAAATAAAACAAATCGAGTTTCTATGTAGGACCAGCTATACCATTAGTATAGACGGTGCAACTGGGAGCAGACACTGGCTTAGAGGAATGACAGAGAAAGACACAAATAGAAACAAGGAGTGGAAAGAATGTTCCTTCCTGCCTTGCCATTCAGTGACCTGTGACAGCATTTTGTTGAAATCAACAATGGGGCTGAGAGCTTGGCAATGTGATCTGAAGATAAGTGGTAACTGGATGAGGAACAAGGCATAACAATACCACAGCCAAAACACTTGTCAGCTTGGTTATCTCTCTCTTCCATCAAGGTGATAAAAGCATTCATGATTTCTAACTCATCCACAAGTCATCCAGGATCCTGAGTATTTTTAACAGAGATACCTACCATACTGTAGAGTAAGAAAGATTATTTTATTTGTTCAGTAATAATCCCTGAAGGCAGAAGGTGAAATTCGTGCAAACTTACCATCCATTTTTCAAACAGGTTTTCTTTTTGAATTCATGTAACAGAAGCTTTAAATACACACCCATATTTATAGCTGCAGATACAGCAAAATCTTGTAAACCTTTTATAACTAAAACATCTGGCTATCCTAATTAAAATAAATTGATACAGTAAAGGAGCCAAACAATTAGCTGTTGGGATTCCATGTGGAACTGGGAACACACAGAGTAGTGATTTCAAATGTTTCCTCTGCAAATGTATCTCTACAAAATCAAATTGCCCTTTTTTAGAGCTCACTTCTTCCCATGCAATGGGAACTAGCAATGAGGAAACATACCTCTTCAGTGAAAGTTTAGTACCTATGGCAAGAGGAAGGAAGTATGCAACATCTTGTTGCTGTGATCTATAGCCCACCAGCTATGCACATATAAGAAGATATATTGCATACTTCATAAGAGATAGATGCAAAGACCAGTCTATCTAAAAGCAAGCTTTAAACTGTAAAAGGCACATGCAGTGAATAATGTTCAGACAACGTCTCATGCTGAAGGCCAGAACGTTCTCGATCCTTTCATGGGTAACTCAAAATAGAAAGAGAATAGCAGGAGCTCTTCTCACAGTATATCCCAAAAGGCCACAGACCTTTCTAGGCCAGTCCCAGGTTTTGTAAAGGCACACAAACCATGTGAGAAGTGGGCTGAAGTCACCTAGCTCACCATGAGACACTGGACCTCTGAGGAGCTCACTTCTTGCCCTTAATTCTGCTGGACTGAAGTGAATTCACACCACTCCAAATCACTGCTGCAAATACTGTCACTGAAGGAGCCTAACAGAGTAAAAGGAAGTGTGTTACAGAAATTATCATGCAGGCAGATTAAGAGTTCAGACTTCTAAAATTTGTTTATGCAATCTAAACGTAACTGGCTTTCTAGTCTTGGTTTATTTCTGGCTGTGGTTTACTCTGGCCTCGGTTCAACTTGTCATGCTTCAGTTCACCAGTCTGTTAAGCAGGCTTCTAAAATGCATCACAGCAAGGTAGTGGGCCTTTTCAGGGTTTGGTAAGCACTCAGCTACTTTGAGAAAAGGTTGCTGTGTTAATTAAAAGTAGTGTTCTTGTGCACATTTTACTTGGGATATTTAAAAGGTCCGTTCTTTCATGGAGTTTCTACCACTGTAAGAGAAAGGGGGGAACTGAAACCACTAAAACAACAGTTTCAAATAATATTGAAAACCAGAGTTACGAAATTTGGTGCTGATGTTGAAACCTGGATAAACTCGTTCATGTTCCAAATCCAGTTTTCAGAAGACAAAATGCCTCTACTGCAATTGGCATTAATGTGTGGCCTTTTGGCAGTATCAAAAGGTGGACAAATACTTGAGTGAAAATGTGAATTCACCTATATTTTCACCTCAAAAAGAGTTCTTCCCAGATGAAGATAGGCCAATAAATACTTATGGATAAAAGTGAAGCAGTTAGAAATCAGTGACACAATTGGTAACTCAATACATATCACCTATACTGTAAATTTTTCCTCCAGTGCTACCTAAAAATATTTTTCATGATCTTAAGGCTTGAGTCCTCATTGAATAGTTTCTTCATTCCTTTTCTATAATCAGTGTAAAAACAAAACAGGGACTTTGGTCATCAGTCTGAATTTCCTTTCTTAAACTTTTAGTTTCTCTGTGTCCAGACATGAAATTCTACATAGACTTTGAACAGGTAAAAATAAATCCAGAGCTGCAGATTAGGTGCAATCTTTCTCCTTTCTCCATCCTAAAAAACAGAAAAAAGACAGCAGGAAGAATTCTAATGTAAATAAATGTATAGCATCTGGAAAAATGGTAGAAGAATTGTAAATACACAACAGTAAAAAAACCTGTGTATAGTAGTAATTAGAAGGACTATCTTAGGGCCAAAAATAAGGAAACATCTACCAGTTTTTACTCAGTCAAACTGTACCATCAGTTTTTCAAGTAAAACTTCCAATATACTTTCAGGGTAAACGTTGCTGCAGAAAACTCTCTCTCAGTAAAACACTGGCCTGTAATTGTGGAATCCTTACTGGAATCTGTGTAGGCAGAGTGGAGACGTACCTCAAACCCTGACAGATTAAGTTAGCCATGATTAATGTCAACATATGGAACAAGTATCTTTGGAAAGTAGGAAGGGAAGCAACGATTGATCTTCCAGATTTGTATCAAGAATTAGGACGTGAAGCAAGACTTTATTTAACAGAGATATGCATTGATCTCTGCTCAACGGAAAGTGGCCTGGAACTGATACAGATGCTCCCTCATGTCTTCACTGAGCAGTGTAAAAGAGTGAGTTAGAATGTTGAGTTAGAATGAAGTTTTAGGTGTGGGCAATATAGGTAGGAGGACGACTGGATTGAGATGAGGCCTATTTAGTCCAACTTAGTAAAGTTTTCCATTTAAATTGTTTTCCTGTAGTAATGGTAAAGGAAAAATAAAACACATCTGTGACAGTAAGATGTATGTTACTCCCACGAAAGAGTCAAACAGTTTTCAGAAGTTGCTAAACAACAGGCCCTGCATTGATAAGAACAAATGGGATTTCTTTCTCTTTACAAAGCAGTCTGTCTAGAATAATTCCCCTACCAATGCTTTTGTGAGTGGTGCTCTGAAGAAACTGGTCTTAATGGGTTCTTGCTCATTCAGACGGCCTACACTGAGCTTCTCTGGCCATGAGATTGAATGAATCTTTTAATTAAACACTTGTCATTATAATTCACTGACAGATTTCCCAGGAACTGCTAGTACTAAGCTCCTTTCTAGTCTATTACTTATACCTAGATCAGAGAGATAATTGATCCACAGCTCCATCAAGACAGAGTGTGCAAACAGAAATGACTTGCAGCTTTACCTGTCCAGAGTCCAGTTCTTTACACTAAGAGCACTGGATGATACTTCAACACCACAAAACAGCCGTAAACCTAGACATCCTGTTTATGTGGGATATACTTTCACCAAAAAGCATCTACTACCTTCCAGATACCTCATCAGATGGACTGTCTTGCAGGGAAATAGTGAGATAGAAAATGTGTCTTACCACCGGGACTCATGGGGAACCAGTCCCTTCAAGTACAGCAACAATGCAGCTGCTATTTCATCTCCTCCTGCCAATTACTGATGTAAGGGTCTATAATACATGAGGCATAACTGCTGCCTAATTCAATCTGAGTAAACCTTTAGATGCCTTTTTCTTCCTATATCTGAATCAGAGGAAATAAAGCTGTGTGAACAACTGCTTTTCTAGGACACTCTGATTTCTGAATGGAATATAAAGTGGGATAAGGTGGAAAATATTTTGTTTTGAAAAAAAAACCCCAACATCATTGGGGGTTCATTTTGTATCAAGTACCATTTTGCTGCTACATAAATCCTTGCTTTGCCCCTATCTTAAGTACAGCATGCAGTTCTGGTCTCTGCAACCCAAAGATGTAGATGAATTAAGAAAAGGTAAATAAAAGGGAAACTAAACAGAGCAGAAGGATGTGCGGTACTGTTTCCTAGATGTGCATAATTTCCTACAGCTACATTGTTCATGTACAGTTTTTACAACCAATACCACAGCCCTCTGCTCTTTAACAAGGCAGGGAGGATTGTTTACTACTTTACTTGATAAAAGGAAAGTATTCCCACAAGCGTAAGATTGACTTTATGTTTTAACTTTGCTAATTCCTTCCTTTTCTCTGTCCTATTTGTTTTTATGTGATTTTCCTAATGTAGCGTATCTCCAAGAATGGTGACTGATAAATGTCTGCCTGTGAGTGATTCAAACTAATGTGGTTGCTTCCTGAAAATTAGATCTTCTTATTAGCTTAAATCAATCAAAAAGAGCAGGGGGTTCTAAAACCCTTCCCTTTCAGTCTCCGTGAGAGTATTTTCTCTTCTGGGGAAGATGAGGAGTACATGCCTCAAACTTTACTTCCTCCATGTTTCTTTGTGGAGAAATCCAAGCAAAATGAATGGAAGTTGTCTATACACAATTCTTCCAAACATGAAAAATAAACCAAAATCTTAGCTTGTTTGTTCTAATCCACATAATCTACGCTACCTTCATAGGGGGGGTTACGAAAATGTTGGAGTAATGTGATTTTTTTCCCTGAACCAACAGTGTCCCTTTTGTTTCTATTTCCAAATAAATTACAGTATTTAATATTAATGAATCAGATCAAAAAAGGATGGAAGAATACAACTGGTTGGACTGAGAGCCATTCCCATGGAAGTGATACTGAGCGTCACTGATTTGATTTTGTATAGACTTGCTCTCACTTTCTCTAGAACATGCATTTTCCATGTTTCCACATATTTGAGGAAATCTGACTCTGCTTTCAAGAAGCTGGATATAAGAAATCAAAAATTCACCTGCACAGAAGTGGATACTGTCTAGATAAGTGTGAGATCCAGTTCCAAGACTTTCTCAATGCCTCGCACTTGCAGCACTACCAGCTGCTGTTTCCATTCTTCCATACTGCACCCAAGTGTATGGTTTTCCTCAGAACTGGCATGAACCCTTCACTGGTGAATGTTTTTCACAGAAAGGAACTGTTCTGCCAAAGTTCTAACCTTTCTTAAAGACACATCTCTTTTACTTTAAGGAAAAAAATGACAGGAAAGTTTCTGAGATCCAAGATAGGCCTCTACCTCTGAAGGTCACATAACTGATTTTCTGGAGCCAGAAGTGGTGGCTACAATAAATTAAAATATCTGTAAGGTTTTAGGGTCTGTATCAATGAAGCAGGAAAACAAAATGCTGGGAAGTTGTTGAGTGAATTGTCCAGAGATTCTCCAGGCAGGACTGGATTTATGAACACTAGAGGAAATTCTGCTGTCCCTTAGGCAACAGCTCAGGTGCAAGAAGTGAAGCATGAAATCTAATTACCCTGAGCTTGCAGGGCCCATAGCATCAGTCATAAAATTATCCAGCCTTGTTGAATATTCATCCTCTTAACTGGATTGATTAATTCCAGTGACTTCATTTTTAAGCCCCGCTTCAACAGTACCCAAATTCATATGCACAACTATGTGTTATATGAGTAGGCTATATTCACCATTGTGAACTGGGCATAACTTCCAAAGTCAGTAGAGATCTGCAACAGCTGAGAATATGGCTCATTAACTGTCCTCCATTAATTTAAAGTAATGTTATAAAAGAGATGTGACAATATTGAAAAAGGAACTTCAAGATTTTGGGGGTTTGTTTGGTTTGTGGGGTTTTTTTCCTAATGTGTTATCTTTCTCTACCTCATGGGAAGAGGATCAACATCGGTCCTACTCTGAGACAAAAGTGTTTTGACACAAAGAACTGGACATCACACCTGAATTAAGCAAGTCACTTAAATGAGCATCACTGCACAGAGTACTAAATGTGCACTGGATACTCAGGTATAGTATTGCAACTGTGAGGCCAACTTCAGTAACACAGTAGCTGAACATCACAACCTCAGCATCTGGGAATGCTGGAAACTATTGCAAAGGAAGTTAAGAAGGTTCAGGGGTTGCACACACACCTTGTTTATTTCAAAGTCCAAAGTTTGGTAGTTGTTTTCATTCGTACCATTTATGCCACTGTACATATTCTGGAATGAGACTTGTTGATCAGAGCAAGTGAAAAAAGAACCTGTCCCAAAACTAAACATACTTTCTGTTTTCTAGCAGAACAGAGCAGGGAACTAGAGTGAAAAAAATTCTCTTAAAAATGTAAGTGAAATACCACCATTCTTTCCACACCTACTTTCTATCAAGGGTTGCTTTCTTTCCCAATCTGGTGGCCAGGTAATGCCATCACAGCAGCACATTTTGTGCACAAAGTGTCTTTGTGATATAAATAAAACCAGGTATCAGTGAGATTAGATTATACCAGAAAGCAGAACTGCTGTTGTCACAGCAACTTCAGTGTGCCCTTGGAATCAGTGAAGCATGGGTCTTACTTTGTTAACACTTTGAGAACCAGCTACAGTATTACATTTCCTTCCCTTTTTGGCCAGCAAACAGCACCACCATGTACATTGCGTACATACCTCAACATTACCAACCTATTCCTCTCTGCCTATTCCCCATAGAACTGAAGGGAAATAGCACAAGTTGCTGATCTTTGAATCACCAAAATGAATCTTTTTCCTTGCCTTGCTATTAACTCATTCCAAGAGCTGAGCAAGTCAGGCAGATCTCAGGCTGAGTCAAGGGAAGTTTTCAATAAGCAGTTGCATCTGCCTTAGTTCATATGCCTCTAGTTCAACACCCGCAATAACACCTGTCTTGTAAATGCTGGTGTCAATCCAAGTGAAGGCAAATAATTTATGTAGTTTGCTTTATGTTTTTAGACATTTGGAGACTTACGCTGTGAGGCATGTTTTAAGTCAGAAATTGGTCAATGGAAGCTCTAGGAATATGAATGCCTGATTTCAAATAGCTCTTCTAGGCTATCCTGTTTTGCAGAAAGGGGAGGGTCAAAGCTAAGTTGTGAGCAGCTGAAAGTAATTCCATTTATACACTTGCAAATATTTATGCATCCTCTATGACAGGATAAGTAGGTTGAACCTACTTAGTCTTACCAATTACATTTGTCCTAAAGTATTCCTGGTCCATTTAACTGTGACCAGGGCTGATCTGCTTAGATACAGTATCACATAGAGTAGCATAAAGCTGCACCATGAGGTCACCCAGGATGTGGGCACACATTTCTCTATTTCACCTACTCCTACCCAGTGTATGCAGCCCCCTCTGGTGATGGAGCCTAATAAGCTTCAATCGTGTCTCCTCCTGAGATGCAGCAAACATCTACATTAGTGTTGGCATTATCCTAAATGCTGGCAGAATGATTTTTGCTCAGTCCACACTTTCCAGAGACTAGGAACTCTCCTGCATCCCAAATTGTACTGTAAAATGATTCTGTTCTCCATGACCACTGTGATCCTGTTTTAAAACAGATTATGAACTTTCATCTCTGATGCAAATGCTTCACGTTTCATGTTGATAATCCTTGGAAAGCACTTTTAGATGCACTTTTAACTGCTGCAGCTAACTGGAAAGCCCTCAAGACCAACTGAGCACCACTGCATTGGGATCTGAAGGCAAGACCTAGCCCATTTCAGCTATGTTTCACATTCAAACAGGTTTGTTCATTTGTCCTGTCTCTCTGAGGAAGCAGAATCCCTCCCTGCCCACAGAGTTACCCTACAGACTTTTCAAATGGGATGAGGTGATAAAGGAAGAGAACGGAATAACCATTGAAGTTACACCCAGCATTAGCGATGAACTGCTGTCTGCATGCCCCATGTCATGAGGGGATATTTGAGACAACATTTCACCTGTAGAAGCAAAAGAAGCAGGCAAACAGGAAGCCTTGTACCCACCTAGCATAAAATCTATATTTGTCTGAAGTATTGCTAGCTTATGAACTGCCTTTTTGTTTTCCTTCCTAATGACTCAAATAAGCTTGGTCAGCAGAAGTGATATGGTCCTTTTTTCCTGTGCTGCCGTGCATATATTTAACTCTTCCTTTTGAGAAGCACTTGAGAAACTGAGCTCTGTGGTTTAACTAAACAGAACATGAGTGACTACAACTGCTTGGGTGTGTGTGGATTTGGCACCCTGGCATACAGTATGGCAGACAGCTGCCCCAAACATCTGTGCCAACAGACCTCATTATTACAACACAGTAATCCTGCTGCTGTTGTCCTGTGCTGGGGCAAAGACAAGACAAACAGTGTGATAGTTGGTTGGCACTAGAGTAGGTGAAGCACTTCAACCTCTGGGAATACAAACCAGCCCTCGGCTTCAGAAAAGCATCCATAAAGCTGCACATCATTCCTTTGTCCTTTTTTTTTTTCCTTGCTAAAAGGTAAGTTTCATCTCACCCCAGCCACTACTATATCTGTTTGATGTTTGAACCTCTATGCGACATCTGATTATTCTGATATTAAATTTACATTGCTTGAGCCAAAATCTGCAGAAAAACATGGGTAGCGTATGAATGGAAGCTTTCTAAGCAGCCATTACTTGGAAAATGACATCTCCGATCCAGATTTCTTTATGAGTCACACAACAGGGGTTATATAATTTGTTACTAATTTTAGAAATGAACTGTGGGATTATTTAAAAAACCTGCCTGTTTCCATCTTTACATAAACAATAAACTGTTAGGCTAATGGAGGGTGTGTATTTTTTCAAATTCCTTGTAGAGCTAATTTTGTGTCTAATGCTTACGAAATACACAAATTCCATTTCATAAATACCGTTATGTCAAAGCCCCGTGAAGTCAGCAGAAACAATCCTGTTGATTACACGGGCTCCAGATGGACTGCGAAGAGCACAATTTTCAAGCCCTTTCAAGGGGACCTTTGTTGGAGCAAAGAAGGAATGTAGATAAAACTACTCTTTTTCCAGATTATAATGTGCATTATGTCTCAGATTTCATAAAATATTCTGTCAAATAACTTGTGCCTATCCACATATTTAATCATTAGCAGAAACAAGTAGCAACTTTCCAAAAGCTACACTGTTGTTAGACCCTCAAGATAAGATCTGCTTAGTGGTGGTAGTAGTAGGAACAGTATAGTAGTAGTAAGTTTTTAACTACCCAATGCATATTTAGTAGATAGAAGGTACTGTTACAATGCTTTTGTAGCTATCTACCTAACATGTGCCTTACACACCAATCTATCTCGGGGGTGGTGGTGTTTCTGGTTCTTTTACTCACCTCAGTGCTGAGGAGCCTTGAAATGTACCATCACCTGTTAGTGATACAGGTTGGCAGTGACGAGCTTG
>WAAD01002264.1:0-10799 GCA_013389945.1 Fregata magnificens
GATTCTATGATTCTATGATTCTATGATTCTATACAGGCACAGTGTTTAGAAAGTCAAAGCTCAACTAGAGTTGAAATTAGCAATGGACACGGAAGACAGCAAGAAGAACTACTGCTATATGAGCAGTAAAATTAAAAAACAAAAAAAATGTGGGCTCACTGCTGAATGGAGCAGGTGGTGTAGTATCAGCAGGGCAGATAAAGCTGAAGTGCTTAATGTTTTCTTTGCCTCAGTCTTCATTGATGTGGTTGCCCAGATCCTTTTGCCTAGAGACAAGATTCAAGGAGAAGAATCATGCGTCTCTCGAGAAAGCTTGACCAATGGGACCTGATGGGATGGATCTGAGAATGCCAAGAAAGCTGATTGATATTGTTCCAAGGCCACTCTGTATTCTCTCTGATAGACTGTGGAGATCAGACAATCATTAACAGGTGGAGAAAGGCTAATGTTGCATCCATCTTCAGAGAAGACCAAATGGTCTATCCAGGGAGCTACAGGCAGGTCAGCCTCACCTTCTTCCTTGGGAAAATCATGGAAGGAACTCTCTTGGAGCTTTTTTCTTTGCATATGAAGAAGAATAGTCTTGCTCTTTTAGCAGTTGAGCAGGGGTTATCAAGGCTAAATCATGTCTTGTTAACTTTTTTTCTTTCTACGATGAAATTACTGGATTTCTAGATGAAGTGGGAGCAGTGGATGCTGTTTATCTTGACTGCTGCAAGGCTTTTGATAGCCTCCAACAGGTTCCTCATATTCCAAGTTCAAGTGGTCTTGTAGAGTGAACTAGTGCATGGGTGAAAAACTGTCTGGGTCATCAGACTCAGAAAGTAGTGATTAACCAGTGATCTGGAAGAAGAGGCAGAGGTTACCCTAATCAAGTTTGCAGACTGTTAAGGTATGCAAGGGAGATGGCTAGGCCCTTGTCTGAGGCTTAGCTAACTGAACAGACCCTGAGAAACTACTGACCATGACATGAGCAATTGCTGGCCATAATAGATAACAATGTGGGAAGTTGATGAAAGTTACATACAGTGCCAAGAGGCAGATTTCACAGCTGGCTAAAGGGGATTTATGTGAGAGGCAGCTGAGCTTCACAGGTAATTGGAGGGGAACACTGGGGACCTTTCCTGCAAGCCCAAGAGTACCTGGCTAAATCTATCAGTCATGTCATGCAAGGCCAAGATTTCAAAAGCAGTATCAGAAATACCAAACTTGCATATGGATGTAGGAAAGATGGGACTAATGAGGGAAAAGTAGTCAGAAGAGGGTTGTTTATCTGAGAAGACACAGGGGTATAGAAAGCGAGGAATCAAGGTAAATGGGGGAAGAACAAGCATGGGAAAATGGAAAAAAGGGAGAAAGGATCTGATTGTGTGCAAGCAGGCTCTGACCAAACCCTGTGCCTGATCTGTCCTATCTTCTCATTAGACTCTATTTCTATTTTCTGTGTGACCTCATATGCTATTGTGCGTGGCTGTGGGTGAACTTTGTTAGTAAATGTCAAGTCAGACTAATTAGCTAGTAGAAGGAGACCAGAATCTGAAAAGACCCAAAGTCTGAGACAGTGACTAGATAAGTTGCCTGGGATTCAGGCATGAATACTGCATGGACTTAAAGTCCACACTAGTATTCAAGATGCCTGTGGATGTGACAGTGGTTGTGAGCATGTGTGTGTATCTGCACCCCTGGAATAGGTGTTTGGCCTTGCTAGTGGCTGGGCCTGGGGACAGGGAGCTGCAGTGGCATCACATCTACCACATTGGAATGGGATGGGATGGGATGGGATGGGATGGGATGGGACGGGATGGGATGGGATGGGATGGCATGGCATGGCATGGCATGGCATAGTATGGCATGGCATGGCATGGGAGGAATCCCTGGGGTCTAAGAGTGTACCCAAGTTGATCCTACTATGCCAGGAAAAAGAGCTCCCCTGCCTCCTGAAGTCCAGCAAATTTGGCTTCCCTTCATACAGATGACACCAAACTGGTGGTATGCAATCAATAAGCTTGTGAGCAGAGGGCCCTAGACAGACTGAAGGAATGGGCCAACTGGAACCTCATAAAATTCAATTAAGACAAATGCACAGGCCTGAGCCTGAGCCATAGTGACTTCCCGCTAGATACTGAGTGGCCAGGGAGCAGCTCTGCTGAAAAGTACCTGGGGGTCCTGGGGAAGAGTAGGCTGAGCATGAGACAGTGGTGCTAGCATTATGGAGCACATCAAGAGGAGCATAGCCAGTAGATCAAGGGAAGTGTTTATTCTCCTTTACTTGATACTTCTTGGACTGCAGCTGGAATACTACACCCAATTCCACACCCCATCCCCACCCAAAAAAAAAAAAAATCTTGGAAGTCCAATGGAAGGCCACCAAGATCATCAGGAGTTTGCACACATAATCTACCGGGAAGGGCTGATGGAATGGGGACTGTTCAGCCTGGAGGAGAGAAGGCTTTTGGGAGACCTAACAATAACCTTTTAGAACTCTCTCTTTCACTCACACACTTTACAGAGAAGGATTTGCATCACTGTAACCCCTGCCCTGACACCCCAGACTGAAACCATATATTTTAGAACCTAGAGGAACAGTTGAAGAGTGGGCATAACAGCAGGAAAAAGAATAATGTGCATAAGAAAATTAACTATATTATTACGATGGGGACTTTTTCTGTATGTTAATTATTTTTTCTTTCTTTTTCTGCAACTGACTAATAATAATTCTTTGATTAGACTTCTAAGACTCCAGTTATACTAAGAAAAATTCTTGGTATTATATTAAAATTGTGTTTTCTTTTTGCCCTTAAAAGCAATTTCAAGCATAATGTTACTGGTAACTGTGGACATATGGTCATAAGCAGAAGACAGCTTTGGGATGGGAAGTGAAAAGGTCTTTCAGAGGTATGTAAAAGATAAATTTTTTGTCCTTATGGAATTTTTATCTTATCTTTTAACAAGACTTCCCAGACAATATAAATTAATCATTAAATTTAATGCAAAGAATAACATACAATTTTAAACATGGACTTGGAATAGCTATATCTAAATAATTACTATATGAATGGAACTGCAAATGCAAGATTACAAAGAGGGAGGAAAATCATTAACATCCAAAACTTCCTTATCACTTCCACTGGTCAAGGCTGAGAGCTATCACTGTTTCAGCTGACAAAATTCCACAAAATTTGCTAGGAACCAAAGAATATAATTTCTGTCTTCCAGAAATTAACTTCTGATTGCAAATAGCGATCACTGAATGGAGAGAGGAGTGAACAAAAAAAAAGAGCTAAGTATGAGAAACAGCCCTCTGAGCACCAAGGTGAGAGAGGAAGAAGGGGGAGGAAAGGTGTTTTGATGTTCGTCTTGTTTCTCACTACCTGAATCTTTTATTTCTCAATAAACTGAGTTAATTTTCCCCAAATCAAGTCTGTTTTGCCCACAATGGTAATTGGTAAGCAATCTCCAACAAGCTTTCTCAGCTTATTTTCTCCCCTGTCCCACTGAGAATGGAGAGGGAGGGAGCGCCTGGGTGGGCATTCGGCTGTTAGCCAAGGCTAAACCATCAAAAAAGGACAGGAAGAACTATGAGCCAAGAACACATAGAAAAATATCTGAATTTTTTGGTGTCCTCCTTTCAGCTGGGATAGGACAGGAAGAACTATGAGCCAAGAACACATAGAAAAATATCTGAATTTTTTTGTGTCCTCGTTTCAGCTGGGATAGGACAGGAAGAACTATGAGCCAAGAACACATAGAAAAATATCTGAATTTTTTGGTGTCCTCGTTTCAGCTGGGATAGAGTTAATTTTCTTTCTAGTAGCTGGTATAGTGTTGTGTTTTGGATTTAATATGAGAATAATGTCGATAACACACTGATGTTTTAGTTGTTGCTAAGTAGTGCTTACACTAGTCAAGGACTTTTCCAGCCTCCCATGCTCTGCCAGGTGCACAAGAAGCTGGAAGGGGAGGGGACACAGCTAAAACAGTTGATTCAAACTGGCAAAAAGGCTATTCCATACCATATGATGTCATTCTCAGTATATTAATGGTGGGGAGGTGGCCAGGGGGAACGATCGCTGCTTGGGGACTGGCTGGGCATCAGTCAGTGGGTGGTGAGCAGGTCCTTCACATGGATTTTTTTTTGTTGTTGTTTTCTTTCCCTCTCTCTCATTGTTTTTCTTTTCATTACATTATTATTATTATTATTATTATTATTATTATTATTATTGTTATTATAATATTTTAGTTATTAAACTATTCTTATCTCAACCCACAAGTTTTCTTACTTTTGCCTTTCTGATTCTCTCCCCCATCCCACGGGGGGGTGGGGGGGTGAGCGGCTGTGTGGTGTTTAGCTGCCTGCCAAGTTAAACCACAACATTTGGAAGAGGGATTAAAAATAAATCTGGAAAAAAAAAACCCAAACCAAATAAGGGCAAGATCACATCATATTAAGTCAGTTGAGTCACAGGATAACTCCGGCTAGAAGGGGCTGCAGGAAGTCTTTGGTCCAACTTCCTGCTCAGAGCAGGTTCTAGTCTGTGGTCAGTCCAGGTTGATCAGGGCTGTATGCACTTGTGTCTCAAAAATATTCAAAGATGGATACTGTGTAACCTCTTTTGGCAACCTGCTCCAATGCTTCATTATCCTCCCACTGATTTTTTTTTCCTCTTATATTCTGCTGGAAGCTCCACTGTCATTCAAGATAAGATGTGCAAGGGTATGATCCTGCAAAAATTTACAAATGACTTGAAATGTGAATAATTGCCACTGTATTCTCTGAAAAAAAGTGGCTAGTGAAGCACAATGGCTGCTTAAGCTTCTGTGCAAGATTGGGGTCTAAATGAAGGTGTTATAATCAATTTTAATCCAAATTCCATTTTGACTGAGGATTAATAAAATGCTAAAAGCAAAGGAAAAGGCAGATGAATAAGTACACACTTTCTGGAAATATGAGAACATGTAGGTTTTCTGAAAATATATTATTGAAACATCATATGATATTTTAAGACATGCTGACCTCTATTGGAGAATTTAAAGTTAACCTTAACTGCAGAAGTACAATATAAAAGTTGAATAAATATTAACCACCTTTATAGAATGCTAAAGTTGCAAATAAGGACTTACAAATCAAAATAGTCCTGAAACAGATTACAACTGTTCATATGTTCCTTGAGCTGTTTCAAAGAGAAAGGCAATAATCACTTCAGCTGTGAAAACTGTGTGGAGGAGAGCTCAGAGGAACCTACCAGAACTGTGGATACCTTTAAGAATATATTATATCATCATTATGTCTTTATTTAGGAGTTATATGGAGTTTAGTCAGAACAGCTAGCATCTGACAAAATGTATTTGCTGTTCAAAGAGTGGCAAGATGTCCACAAAAAAAAAAAAGTAGGTGAATTAGTGCTTAAGTACTGTGCTGGATTCATGAGAAATTTGCCTCAATTTTTGCTTCTGCCATAGAATTTATGTGTAGATAGCCATTATAATTAAATTACTGTTACATAAGTTGCTCACTTGGAAAATGGAGAAAATATCGGTTTGGAAATGTGTCACAGTACCTCCATTTCTGATTGTCATTCTGTAGTGTTCCTCACAAGCTTACTGGTCTTCTCCTCCCAGTTCCCTTAGAGCATGTGTCAGCCTAATATTGAAATGAATAATAGAAATATTACATAATCATACACATAATCAAAATAATCATACATAATCAAAATAATGATAATGCATGAAAAAGCAGTTTCAATAAAAACCATGTGGTTTTTTTAAAAAATCAAATTTCATACTTAATCTTATTTTATTGTTTCATTTCCTCATGATTATATTTCTAAGAAGACAAAGAAATAAATGCCACAGTGTTTTGCTCTGTGCTGGACAGGAGTAAACTGTCTTTTGTACTATGTACAATGACTACACAGAAGTACCTGTCTTGTTCCACAGAGAAGGAAATACTGATAAACTCATAATACTGAGCTTTCTTAAAATTCTACTTTCAGATCTTTTTTTTTTGCATGCTGTCACAAGGCAGAATTTCTCAGGTCATTTTGTGTTATTTCATAAATGTATAGATGTCCCATTTTGTACAATTCATTAGTTCTCACCCAAATACTGTGTACAGCTATAAGTAATTCGTGATAACAGTAGAAAAGTCACTTTAGTCTTTTAAAATTATCTTGGCAGACACATATGTAAAGTGGATCATATTTGTGATCTGATTTGATAGAATAGTTGCACCTAAGTCTTACACTGAGAGGGGAAAAAAACTCAGCAGCATGAGTCTGACACCTCCAAAGGTGAAATGTTTTGGAAAATCCATGTAGGTGAAATGTTTTTGAAAATCCATATGTATGCTGCTATAAATGTTGTTGAAATTGTTGACTTGTTATATTTTTCAGCAGACCAGAGTATATGACCCTTTTGTATGAAGACTGTCTTGTATATCTTCCAGATCAGAGATAAACTTCCTGTCTCACCCTGTACCACTTTTAAGCCTGGTTTCTTATCCTGTGTTACATGTCTGAAGAGACAGCCAGAGGGGAATGGGAGGAATCATAGTGTTTTGTCCTCAGTTACATTTTATTTCTAAATTTTACCTCACATGTAGTTCTTCTATTGCTGTTACCACCAAGAAGTTTTTTTAAGCAGCCCAAGAGAAATATAGAAAGATGACTTATGTGCTCCAGTAGCATCCCCTAAGTTTAGGTGTGTTTTGATCTGTGAGAATAAAAAAAAGAAGGTACAGATGAGGTCAGAAAAAGTAATAGTAAATATAATCTCTGTGCATTACAGTTCTATAGAGGCATAGAAAAGACAGTCATTTCCCAAACAGTATAATCAAATATAAATCAAGGTACTTCTGCTTTGTGAAACAATGGAAGGCTGGGGAGGGCCTCGGTTAAGTCCTGGATAGATTATTTTCCTATTTATTGTTTAATGAAAAAAATATGACTGACATACTTTGACAGGCTTCTCTTTAGAGATGTTTAATGTTAATCTGGAAAGACTTGCTGCCAATTGGTAACACCACTGAATTGCTATTAGAGAATTGCTAATTCTCATGTCTTCCTGCATAATTTGCCTTATACTATGAAAGGTTCTCTCAGCCATTGAAATCATTCCAGCTTCAGTGTTACAACACTCTTTATCATCCTCTTCTGTTAACATTTTATTTTCTGGCTGGTACCATGCCTAGTTTTATGGTTTCACAGTGATAATACTCATAAAACTAGTTGGCAGACATCCCCTCAGTTTTCATCTCTGGGGCAGTTATTCCTCTTTCCATGTGTTTTCCTGAAAATCAGTTGCCCTGCAAGAACTCCAAAGGTAGTTTACCTGCTGTCTCCAACGGTAACCTAGCAGCAATTGTACTAAGAACAACAGCAGCACTAAAATACCCTCTTTGCATTTTTTCATCCTTTGTCTTTTTTTTTTTTATATATATAGATTTTTCTAATATTTTTCTAGGTAGTACTTTTGGATTTCCTATTATTGATATAGGTGATTTACTCAGGGAAGAGGAGCAGAGTCCCTTCTAAAGGCTCCGCAAGACAAGGAGCAGAGATTACGTTCACAAGCTGTACTGGAAGGATGGGAAATAAAAGGTCTTTTATTATATATGATTTATGTATTCTCAACTTCTAACTTTTATTTAAAGCTTTAACTTTACTTTTTTGGTGTGGTCACTCGACACTATTGCTATCATTATCACTTGCTAAATCTGAACATTGAAAAGGACAATATGTAATATTTGTATTGGGTCTGGCTAGGATGAATTTAACTTTCCCCATAGCAGCCCTCACAGAGCTGTGCTTTGTAGCTAGAACAGTGTTGATAACACACCAATGTTTTGGCTATTGCCAAGCAGTGCTTGCACAGCATCAAGGCTTTCTCTCCAAACCCCACGCCTCAACAGCCAGTAGGCTGGGGGTGGGCAAGGGGCTGGGAGAGGACATAGGACATAGGCAGGACAGGTGACCCAAACTGACCAAAGAGATATACCATTCCATATGATGTCATGCTCAGCAATAAAAGCTAGGAGAAAGGAAGAGGAAGGGGAGGACACAGGTTATTAAGGCATTTGTCTTCTGAATCAACCATTACGTGTACTGAGGCCTTGCTTCTCGGGAAGTGGCTGGCATCGCTTGCTGATGGGAAGCAAAGAATGTATCTTTTTTTTTTTAACTTTTCTTCTGTGAGCAGAAGAAGAATGTTTTCTTTCATTGAACTGTCTTTATCTTGACCCATGAGTTTTTTATCTTATTTTCTCCCCCTGTCATGCTGAGGAGTGAAAGAGCACCTTGGTGGGCAGCCGGTGGCTAGTGAAGGCCAACCCACCACAATACTATAATCATAAGTTAGGAAGACCTTAAATAGCAATCCTTAAAAAGCAGACCACAGCAAACCTGTGGTCTGAGACAGTGGGGAGTCTGAATACATAGGATTACGTGATTTGGCAAGCAGAAATATAGTGACTCTGAAATATCAGGTCTAGGTCTGATAAATGACAAAATCTGTCCTTATTCTGGAAGGAGTCTTACAGCTCGGTTCATGAACTAAGGTTCTCTTCACCTTAAGAACTTCTGCTGATTAAACTTCATCCTTGAATGATAAGGTGAAAACTGGTATCTGAATCTTCTCAGAAAAGATCTCAGCAAAAAAGGTCAAAATGTGCAAAGTCGCAGGCAAATGTTATTTCCTGAACTTTATATCCATTAGAAAGAAACCTGCCACTAATAATCTCATTCCCTACCAACAGAACATAGTACTTTGTTTAGTCTTTTTGCCTGCATTAACAAAAAAATGCACAAATTACATTATTTTTATTGTATAATAAACAAACAGCTAGGGAGTAACTCACTTTAAACTGCAAAGAAATGTAAATAAACTGAAAGGCACAATCTTGACAATGTGCACTGATTTTTCTCAATAATAAGGTGGATCGGTCATTTGAATGGGTACTTTTCTATGAATGTAGAAGTAACTTTTATTGCATGGCTGCTGAAACACAGCTAAACTGTCACACCATTTGCCGTTCTCCTGGGTACCATGGTTGGTTATGCCAGCTGCAGTCAGAGTTCACAGAAATACTGAACAGTTACTTTCTCCCACACTCTGAGTCATAGCTTATGCTGTAGATGTATTTTAAAATGTCTTAATTTTAATGAGGTTTTTAATGCTAAATTAATCTTGCAATTTTCTGCTCATCAAGTTACCAATGTAAACATTATTAAACTATCTTTTTCCATTAACAACATTGGCAGTGTGAGTCACTAGTATTTTTTTAACCTTAATATTTCTGTAACTCTCCTGACTTGTTTGAAACTATCCAAATTAAGGTGAAGATTGTTACTATGTTAAAGAAAGTGACAGTGCATATGAAATAGGCCAATCTGTCAGCACTGAAAATACACATTTATCTACAAAGTAGGTTCAAGCAGAGTATTGACAATTCAAACCTCACTGCCCTACGAATGGACTTCAGCTCATGGTTGGTTTCCAGGGATCAAAGCTAAGGAAGAACAATATTCTTGCCCACAGAATAAAAAGAAATATGGCAAAGCAAAGAACTAAAATTAATCAGTGTAAAAAAGAGAGATTTAACTTACATTAACTAATTTTAAAGAATAAAGAAATATGGGGCAGTTATGCAGGTGTAACAATATTAAAATATTGCATCATGCTTCTACTATAACTGTCTTTCCTTAACTAAGTAATTTATGTTCAACATATCATATATATGTCACTAGAAATACACTTTCATCCATAGTTTATATTGTTATGATTTTGAAAGTACAAGTTATCCAGAACATCAGCTGGTACAATAATGTATCTGACAACTTTTATACCTAGGCTGAACTGGATTATGAGAAGGATTGTCCAGAGCTACAGTACAAGCCTGGGACCTTTCTATCAGAATCTATTGTGCATATCACCTAGCCTGATACATGTGAGGGTGTTAACGTGCTATAATTGTTAGGAGTGTGATTGTTTACACCCTTGACAGCAAAATCACTAGTTTAATTGCAATTATGCTAGGATAGCTTATTCTTATGGGAAGCCCCAAAAAAGAGATAAAAAGAAAAAATAACCAACATAATTGTAGTGAAAAGATTAAAAATGTAACCTGAAAAACAATAAAGAATTTAACCTGTAGGAAGAGAGGAAGGCAAAAGAAGCCAAAGTAAAACTTTAAAATTTCAAAACCCAGAGTTTGAACCCAATCTCAGGACTGCAGGGGACTGAACTTCTGAACATATTACATCAGCAATTATGCTTTTGGTGAAAAATGTTATTAAAGATGGCATTATTTCTAAAGAATTCTGAATACTTGAATATTTCCTTGAAGTTATTCAGTTTGTGTCTTTGTACTTATACAGAGTGCGGATTTTTAGGTACTTAGAGTAAATATTATGGACTTATTCATGTACTCACTATGTTGCCCCTAAATCAGGGTTCTTTACCCAGTGTGCAAAACGCCAATCAACACACTGAGTTGATATCTGTAAATGCAAAAATATTCACTTATTTTGAAGAAGTTAGAAGTTGTTGTGACCAAAACTTAAACTAGATCCTTGTTGTTTTGGGGAAGTCGGGAAGGCTTCAAGATAAAAGGCTCCTAAACAAATTTACGACCACAATATTTGGCCTTAGAAAAGCAGATGCACCGAACCATAGAGATAAGGAACTGCAGAGCAAACACTAAACCAGAACAGACTACCCCTCAAGGACGTTATATATGTGATCCTAGAAATGAGTTTGCACGAAAGCAAGGTTAACTAGCAGACACAGTGAGGAAGAGTATA
>WAAD01002267.1:8462-32734 GCA_013389945.1 Fregata magnificens
GATGGAGTGACTACATCAGTGGACAAGGGAAGAGCTACGGATGTCGTCTATCTGGACTTCTCTAAGACCTTTGACACAGTCCCCCACAACTTCCAAACCCCAAACCACCACATTGGATTTCTGGCCTACAGGTTCATCTAATCCACAGAACTGAATAACTGCAAAACTTTAAGAGATGTCAAATAAAATCTTAAAGGTTATTAATTACTATAGAGAAATGACAATCAGAGAAAAAAGATTTTAAAAAAAATCAAACACACATTTTTAGCCTGATTCCCCTCAAATTCTGTATCTTTTTTTACAGGAAAGTCTACAATGCACTGAGTCACCACAACTGCCTCTAGCTAAAGTACCTCTGCCCAGTCTTTTATTTAATACCCTGAAATGTGTCATCAAAATGATGTTTCTTAACAGGCATAGTGTTATTTCAAAGTATCTTACAACATTATTATTTAAAAAGCAAATAAGTCACAAAATAATTACTTGTGAAAAAATGTCTTTGCGTTTGTCTATAGTAGTGTCAGCCTACATTTGCTTCCTACAGTATAACAGTCTCAAGATTTGGTCCAAAACAGTCTTATTAATACCTTTATAGAATTTTAGAACACAGCGTGTATTTATGTTCCGATCTGACCTTTTGAATACACAGAAAAAAAAAAGAAACATCCCCCAAAAAAACTTTAATATTTGAAGATTTCAAGTATTAAATACAGCACACTTGGTTCAACTGTTATTTTTCATCATTGATAATTATATTTTGAATTTGTTCAAATGAAGGTTCTATGCACTCATTCTTGAAACTATGACTGAAATTATGATTTTTAAGAAAGATCTCAGACTATGTCACATATCAAAATAATAGCTGGATAATAAGGATCATTGGAAGGCTGAATTGAGCTTTTGTTGCTTCTGTCTGCGATAGACCTGATTCATAGATGTGCTTCAAAGATCTTGCTGAAGAGGTCAAATATAAGTATTTACTGGTAAAGCACTAATAATCTGTAAATGTGTGTATGTTCTGAAGAATTAGTCCAGCCTATACTGGGGGCCCACCTTAAGAACTTCCTTATCAATATTTTACATCTTCCAAAAACAACAGTACAACTTTATCAAGTTTACTGAAAAGACAATGAAATGAAACAGATGCCTTTGACGACCTATGAACTAAAGCTCAGTCTGTCCAATGTATAGAGCCCCTCCCTTCACTGGCTCTATGAGATACCTTCAGAACACAAAGGACATTTGCCTCACTGAAAATTTGGGAGAGTAAAAAAGAAATGTTAGACACCTCCATCTTTGAGAACAATGATAGGCTCTTAGCAGAAGATGTGGCCATGTGCAGCTGTTCAGGAGACCTGAATAAATACTAGTGCATAATATTCACCTCTATAGGTTAATCTTGAATTTAGGATTCCCAATTAAATCTCTGAGATCAAGAGTGATTAAGTTCTTACCTGAAACCTAAGTTAAACACTTAAAATTAAACCAGATTGATCTAAAATATTTTTTGTTTAATATGACTGATTCTTTCTGGGTTACATTATAGGTCCCTTAAAGCTAGGTTAATGGTGCTTCTTTTGTATTTTCTTAATTTGTATTTATGTCATTTATAAATTACTACCTCTCTGAATTTAACTAGTGTTTTTCAGCTAACTGAATACTATCAAAACAGTGTTTAGAGGATTCCTAAAATTTTCACTTGATGGCTGTTAAACAAATGTTTTCTTAAAATGCATGCCAGACAAAATCATCCAAGTAAAAAGAGCCCAACAGATAACAAAGCAAAGCATAAAGTCAAAGTGGATTAGGTACAACACCGCACAAGTATGGTGCAGGCTTGAGAATGATCTCTACAATAAACATCCCATAGTTTAATTAATAATACTGAAAGACCATCATACATAAGTTCTTGTACAGAAAATCTAACTTTGATTTAACGTTGCTGCTATTTCCTCTGCTTCCTTCTCCTTTCAAAGATTAAAAGGAATTTCTGAAAATGTATTGGGTTTGCATGGCAAGGTTTTGGTAGCGGGGGGGCTACAGGGGTGGCTTCTGTGATAACCTGCTAGAAGCTCCCCCCATATCTGATGGAGACAATGCCAGCCAGCTCCAACATGGACCTGCTGCTGGCCGAGGCCGAGCCCATCAGTGATGGTGGTAGCGCCTCTGTGATAACATATTTAAGAAGGGGGAACAAAAAAAAAAACCCTCCACAATTGCAGCTGGAGAGAGGAGTGAGAATATGTGAGAGAAACAACTCTGCAGACACCAAGGTCAGTGAAGAAGGAGGGGGAGGAGGTGCAGAGATTCCCCTGCAGCCTGTGGTGAAGACCATGGTGAGGCAGGCTGTCCCCCAGCACCCTATGGAGGGCCCCATGCCAGAGCAGGTGGATGTGCCTGAAGGAAGCTGTAACCCTGTGGGAAGCCTGTGCTGGAGCAGGCTTCTGGCAGGACCTTGCAGACCCGTGGAGAGAGCAGCCCATGTTGGAGAAGGTTTGCTGGCAGGACTTGTGACCCTGTGGGGGACCCAGGCAGGGGCAGTCTGTTCCTGAAGGACTGTACCCTGTGGAAAGGACCCATGCTGGAGCAGTTTGTGAAGAACTTTCTGTGGGAAGGATTCATGTTGGAGAAGTTCATGGAGGACTGTGTTCTGCGAGAGGGACCCCACACTGGAGCAGGAGAAGAGTGTGAGGAGTCCTCCCCCAGAGGAGGAAGGAGCAGCAGAAACGACATGTGATGAACTGACCGCAACCCCCATTCCGCGTTCCCCTGTGCTGCTGGTGGGGAGGTGGGAGAGAATTCCGGAGTAAAGTTAATCCCAGGAAGAAGGGAGGGGTGGGGGGAAGGTGTTTTAAGACTTGGTTTTATTTCTCATTACCTTAGTCTGATGGGATTGTTAAGAAATTAAGCTAATTTCCCCGGGTCGAGTCTGTTTTGCCCATGATGGTGAATGATCTCTCCCTGTCCTTATCTCGACCCATGAGCCTTTTGTTATATTTTCTGTCCCCTGTCCAGCTGAGGAGGGGGAGTGATAGAGCAGCTTTGGTGGGCACCTGGCATCCAGCCAGGGTCAACCCACCACAGAAGGCTTTTTTAATTTCTCACATATTCTGCACAAGTTTTAAGACTGAAGGGATGGCACTAACCTGACTACTTATCTATATTTATACTTTGATGGTGACAAAGACTAATGGCATGGATCTGTTAGTGCTAGGGCTTGTTAAGCCTGAAAACCGTGAACTCTGAACAGAAGTTTTAAATCTTCTGTAGCTATGAGTAGTTGTTTCTGACTATCTTTCCAGAAAAAGCAGAATCAAACCCCAAAAACTTGTCAGATAGCTGTTCAGATCACCCTAAAATAAATGTTTTGGCTATGTTTAGCTAGCCAAGGAGCTCACCAGACACTGCTGTGTGTGAATTAGTTAGACAAACATAGATATCTGGGCCATCTAAGGTATTGCAGGGTATCCTGGCCTCTGGCTGCCACCCTAGAGGTATGAGTTCTCCATTGGTCTTACATCAAATCTGCCAGCACTGTGTGAATAATTCAGCTAGTCTGAGATAACTCACATGGTATCAGATATCTACATTTAGGCAAATGAACCAAGCCTGCCTTGTTATTTTGGTTAGGTCTCCATTAAGACTAAAGGGGACCTGGATGTCTGGTTTACATATTCTGATTTTAGACACCACTGTCTGCATGAAAGACATAAGCACTTTTTTTGGAAGGACTGGTTCAGCTGGAAGAAAATAAAGTGCTTAAATCAGGCAAACTGGATTGATTTTCCCATTACTTCTTTCTGGCACTGATCTTTTGTAAGGTGACTGATTTTCTTCCTACTTTAGTTAAATAAGACTTATTCAGAATTCAAAACAGACTTGGATTTAAGCCTTGAATCTGAACACACATCATCTTTGATTAATTTCAAATCTTCATCAGCTAGCTCAAGCTGAACTTTGGATATACTTTTTTGCAAAGAAAAGATTAAAATAAGAGATTGGCATGAACTGAGGTTGTGCAAATAGTCACCTATGTTGGTTCAGATAACAGAGAGTAATTCTTTAAGATGCTATAAAATTACTTTTGTTGTTCATTTCTCTGTTCTCCTCAGGGGGAGGGTCTTATCATCATTAAGAAAGTTTCTGCCATGCACTATTTTAATGAAGATCAGTATTTCTTAAATCCCCCAACAGTATAGCAGGCAGCATAACAAAAGGAATTAAAGATATCAGAAGCAAGGTAAGCAAGATACAAGTGATCATTGGGAGCATAAAATGAGTAGTGATTATGTGAAATTAAAAAGCTTACCATTAATAATATTTTGTTAGTCTGAACAGTAATATGCTATTATAATCCCTAAAATAATCATATGAATAGGAAAACAAATCCTGAAATACCTATTATATTAAATTGTTTTGGTTTTTTTTTAACCTTGGATGCATTAAATATATTGTACAGTCAATGGAGTTTACAGATTAAGTTTTTTCTTGCACCCTCTCCATGTTCTATACTTACTCTTCGAGGTTCTTTTACTGGTAAATAAGAAGTTACCTACAAAGAAGAGAAGTGCCTACAAAGATATTATACACGCAGGACACTTTTTTGTTTACAGCACACTTTACCTAATAATTTTCTAGACCTTCTAGAACTATTCAATAGTATCAGAGCATTAAACTCTTGTCAGTTATGTTCATGAGAGAGTTCACAGCAAGCCACACAGACTGACATTACTTCAGCTGTCTTCTTTTAGTTGCAGACTTAAAGGTGTATAAATCAATAAAACATCTTTAAACTTGTTTCAGCAGTAGTACAGGACTTTGAAATATTTTTATCTTCTAATGCTAAATAAAAAATGTGCAGTGCATTCCTAAAGTTTCTCCAAGGCTCTGTGAAGATGCATCTCTGCCTTATTTAAGAAAAAATGAAAACAAAACTAATAATTAATATTTCTTTTATTTCCTAGCAAAGGTCCAGCAGTTCATCCATCAGTAAGAACATTAAGATTTTTTCCCCTTTTAAATAATTTTATACAATATTTTTAACAATTCTTCTAACATACAGAAATTTTTATGTGATTTTTAAGATGTTGCAATATTTTGAGTTGCATTTCTAATAAATCTGATGGATGTTCTGTTGGTTTTCTGTTGCCACATTCTTTTCACATGGGAAAACTGAAAATCATGTATGGTATTAAACTATGAACTACATCGTATCCCTTAGTCTGCTGAAACAAACACAGGCTACAATGTGGATATATATAAATCAAGAAAAGCAACAGAAATTATAACAGGAAAGATGTATAGCTATAGTGTGATTCAGAGATGTATCACAGGGCTAGGTTCACCAGTTCATTTAGGCTACATTATATTTTAAAGCTGACTCAAAGCATTGTACCTTTAAATCTTAGTAAGATGGAGTTAATCACAGCTTATTATATCATTGGTACAAAACAACAGAGAAATAAAAATGAATAACTGTAAATGTTCTTTGGTTGTGAATAGCTTTCCAAAATAAATTAATATATTATTTGCATTGCATCATGTTACCATGTTAAATAAATAGAAAACAAATTTTGAAGGGCACCTAACAGTGAGAAAGTCAATATATGAATTTTAGATGATATTGGAAACAATGAAATATGTTCTGGATAATTTCCCATTTGTCAGTGGGCTTTTGTTCTGGTTTTGTAGTGTTTTAACTTGTACTATACTGGCTAAGTGTGTTTCTACTTCATCTCTTGTTGAGGGAAGTTTTGCAGGAGGAGCTGCAGGAACTGATCAAAATTTTTCCTCAGTCTTTGTGTCAATTAAGTTCTTGTTTAACTCACTTGACATGTTTCTAGCACACCTCCAGACTATTAATTAATATTGCCCAAAACCACAAGCAAAATCATTTGGACTCTAACTCTCTTCCAGCTTCTGGAGAAAAGACATCCCTTAGGTTTTTCAGAGAACTCCAAACACACACACAAAATGATTGGTATCTACCAAATGCTCAGGAGTGAGTCCGTTAGGAGCAGGGGTTGTCGTTCACCTGAAACTAGAATAAAACTTTACTTCTAAGAAGAAAAAAAATGAAGCTCCCCCTTACTCATAATATTAAATTGATCCTTTTTACATCTGAAATAATTTAAAGTTTAGCTGAAGTCAAATGTGAGGTAAAAAACCCCAACACCCCTGCCCCCTTTTCCTTGGCAGAAGAGTTTGCTGATGTGCATCCATCTAAAACACAGAACAAACCTCACTTTAACGATTTCAATAAAAGAAAAAAAAAAAAAAGAAAGAAAAAAAAGAAAAGGAAAAAAACCCCACCATTAATCCAGTTATTGAAAAGCCTGAATTAAAGTGAGCCTGACATTTAAAAAAAGAATACCATTTCTAATTTCTTTTTGTTGCTAAAATTCCACGTGCTACTTTTTTGTTTTCATCATGAATTCTTTTTCTTTAACATTTGTCAATGCAAAGCTTATCAGATGAGTGGGATCATAATTTGAGCTCACACCACTTGTGAGGTCTTTTGCTCTGCAGGAGAATTTATATTAACTTTGCAATCTGATTTAAAACTTCACATGAGCCTTTATCCACTCTCAGTCAAAACAGTTTCACTAAACTAAATAGTTATGTAACTCCTTAAAATTTAGTAATGTTGTTTTCTGACAGTTTTTGGATACAAAACATATTAGGATGGCACTGTTTAAGAAAATACCATTAAAGGAGCACCAATTTCTATTTCTTATACCTGGTATTGGTTGTAGAGATACACTTCCTGTGCCTGTTATTGCTTTTCATGTATGCTAAATTTACGTCCACACCATACTGCTTACCATACATTAAGTTTATCCACATGGAAGGTGAATTTTCTACTTTTCACATACTTTTTTGATGTAGTTGATATATGCACAGTGATATACTAAGCCCAAGGGGTTAGTTCTATGTCCACCATGCAGCAGAAAATTAAACTATTTAACTCTTTCAGCTCATTTCGTTTATCTCTGTGATTTTTACAGTATCCTTTATTTTCAGTATATAATTATCTGTTTTATCTTCTAGAACCTGATGCATTATTTGAATCCGTAATAATGTAGTAGTACTGTTTAATTTTTAACCTTTTCCTGGCACTTCTTACTACTTGTATTTGTGCCTCATTCTTGTGCTGGCACAGTAAATCTATCATAAATGTGCTGGCTCCTTGTAGCCATTGAAGAAATTATGCCCTGTTGTATGCTTTTGTAGCATGCATTCAGTGCTCTTCTGGTGACTTATCAATTCTCACTTATGAAGTTATGTCCCTTGGAAGAAGTCCTCCCTTCAAAACCTATTCCTTGAAAGGCTGGGGTACTCTTCAGCTGTTCAATGAGAGAAAATTGCAATGTACCTCCAAGTCAGTAAGAAAGTTTCAAGGGTAAAGTTTTGGAAAACTTCTAAAAAGGAGTCTAGGAATGTGAATGTGAAAATACAAGTCAGATGGAAAAGTTGTAGGAAAATTAAAGTTTTTATTTTCTATACATTTGTCTCCTATTATTGACTTTCATGTGCACACAACATGACAGTACCTCCTTACTTCTCCTTCCCACACAGCACCATGTGGCAGTCTGACATTCCTACCTGCATACTAAGACTTTTGAGAAGAATCAGATCACCAGTTTCACAACAAAAGTTTAAGATGAGCGATATATTGTTCTGTACAGAGACAAAACACTGTTTACCTGCTTAAATGGAGGCACCTTGTGCCATTTGAGATGCTGTAAGTTATCAAAGGCATCCCCATGGAGTTGGGAGAGATGTCCCAGAGGAGGTAAAAGGACCATGTGCCTCTAAGGTGGTAGCTGGAGGTTGCGACGGGACACACTCAAGCATCTGAGATGTCACCAGAACCGTTGTTGAGGCGGTTAAAGAGAACTGTGAACTGACTTTAAGAGATGAGAATTAAAGCACTCCAGAAGTGAAACTGTCCTTTTGACTGTCTACATTGCAGGTACTCATGAGCCTGGCTGTATTCCCTGCTGATCTTGAAGTCACCTTGCTGACCTGCCTTCTTGGGTTTACCTTGGTCCAAACCTTCTGGTCTTTGTGGTCTTCTCTTGTGATCTGTTGGCCAGGTGTAGTTAATGTCACCAGGCCTGCTTTGCTCTTCTTGCTGTGGGATTGCACCCTTACTGTCAAGTCCACCGCCCTGCCTTCTTCCCTGTCACCCTCTGCCCTGAGCTCCCCTTCCTTGCAGAGCAGCCCATGCTTGCTACTCCCTTACACAGAGAATGCAAGAAAAGCTCTTTGGTAAAGGATTTCCCAACCATTACCAGTACTTTTCCCACATCATCTTCTTCATCAACCATAGAATCAATAGTTTAATGATCACAGTGGAGTGCTTTCCTAGAAAAGGGAAATCAGATAGAAAATAAAAGAAAAATACTTTTCCTAGGTAATTTATTTATCTCTTGTGTCTAAGCTGTCATGAAAAAAAACCCAAACTACCTTTGCATCTGATGTGCATACACTCTGATGAGCAAAGAAATGTTGCAATAGTCTCAGATTTTCTTCCACAGAACATAAGCACTTATATTTTTTAAATATATAGGAAAGAGTTCCTCAGTTTTGTGTCTAACAAGACATTTCTGTTAAAGAGAAAATGCTCTCTTGTGACACCCCCACCTGGAATACTGTGTCCAGCTCTAAGGTCCCAAGTACAAGAAAGACATGGACCTGTTAAAGCAGGTCCAGAGGAGGACCACGAAAATTATCAGAGGGCTGGAACACCTCTCCTATGGAGAGAGGCTGAGGGAGTTGGAGTTGTTCAGCCTGGAGAAGAAAAGGCTTCAGGGAGACCTTGTTGCGGCCTTTCAGTACTCAAAGATGGTTTATAAGAAAGGTGGAGAAAGACTTTTCACTAAGGCCTGTAATGACAGGACAAGGGGCAATGGTTTTAAACTGAAAGAAGGTAGGTTTAGATTGGACTTAATGAAGAAATTTTTTATGAGGAGGGTGGTGAGACACTGGAACAGGTTGCCCGGAGTAGTTGTGGATGTCCCATCATTGGAAGTGTTCAAGGTCAGGTTGGATGGGGCTTTGAACAAACTGATCAGGTGAAAGATGTCTCTGCCCATTGCAGGGGGGTTGGAACTGATGAACTTTAAAGGTTCCTCCCAACCCAAAGCGTTCTATGATCCAATGATTCTACGTTTACCGTGGATTAACAAAAGAAAAAAAACAAAAACACCTTAGCCCAATAACACTGAGTAAGTGAATCCCACCTTATATGGAAAATTTATAAACCTTTTTCTAATCATAAGTTTAATTTGTGTTGCTGACGATGTCACGTTCTCCCACCTGGCAATATCTCTTAATTTAGAAACACCAATAACAAACAATGTTCTGAAACTGTAAACCTGAGTGTCTTTATCAGAAATCCATTTCTCACGACAAAATTTTAACTTCTTTTAAGTCAATGGCAAAAATTTTCAACACAAGGGCACATTTTGGTGTATTTAAACACTTAAATCATAAAGCACTAGGCTACTATCTACCCAGTCATGTTTTAAATTATTTTAATTAATTGCTGATATATCATATACAGAGTGAGAATTAATATCTTATTTTAATAATTTAAAATGTTTAAATGAATACATTTGAGAAAAATAATGAATTAATTTGGAAGTAGAAGACAGAAATGCATGTGTTGAATAAAACATTTATTCCTACATGTCCTTGCACTGCCTTATCGCTCAGTAATGCATGCAAATAGAGGATACCAAGTTTGAAGATATTAATTAGGACATTCAGAACTCAATTTTTCTTCCTAAGTGAAGTATTCATCATCTGGTTGCTTTTATTGAATTCATACTCCTCCTCTGCAATTGTAAAAAGTTTCAAGGTCTCAGCTGATTGCTTCTTGTATGTGGCCCTCCAGCTTGACTAAAGTCAATTAAAAAGATAGAATATCATAGAAATCAGAGACTATATTGGCAATATCCACTTATCAGACAGAAAATCATTATACAGTTCTTAAGTTCATAAATGTTTTGTCTTTCCACAGATACGTCTTCTCATCTAAGGAAAATGAGAGCAGGCTTTCATTGTACTCCAGAAGTTTTACAAACCTGCTGTTACACAGATTGCAAACAATTTATAATAAAAAAATTTGAAGAGCACGGGATCATGTGTATTTTATTGACTGTATCAACTAGTGGAAGTATACTTGAAAATTTGGAGTAACCCAGGAGGGAATTAATCTTCTTTAGTATGCAATGAACAATATTTAGGGATTCATATCAACTAGCTATTTCCTGATTAGAAATGACAGCTTGGTTACTGGCACTCTTAATTAACCTGTTTGATAGAATATTTCCCTTGGGGAATAAAAAACAATTTAATCTTTCTAGATTAAAATTTATCTGGGACAAAGAAGTCTACTTACTCTTTCATATTTGAAAGTGAATAAGAAGACACTCAACACTTTTGCTCTTATTGATTTGAACTGTTACAAAGGATGAGTCAGAGATGATGCCTAATACCAAGAGGAATTTAGTCTTTATTGTTGTGAAGAGAGAAACATCTTATCCCAATAGATGAGAGATACCTCCTCACTAGAACTATTTGACATACTGCTACCAAAATCTCTGCAATAAACAAGAGGGCACGTATTAACCCTTTTGTTCCACTAGCCAGCTACTTCTTTCTAAACTGCCTGCAGAACAGTAGTGGCTCACTTAAAAATAGTTCTTGTAAAAAACCCCAACCAACCAGACAACCCCCCTGCTATGTCTAAAATGGAAAATTCCATTGGCATCTTGTGAATATTTTTACCTATTGATTAATTTCAAGATATATTGTCAATGTGAAAGTTTGAATAAAGCAATCTATTTAAAACTGACATAAAATGCTTACATTTCCAGTTTACTTTTTAATCTTTTAACCTGTTATTACATCTCTCTCTCACTCTCCCTTTTTTTTGGCCTGACTTCTCATATACATGCCTATTCATCATAAACGGCCATGATTATTTTTACAGGTTGATACTGCTATCTACTTCACTAATTCTGAGTTCAATCCAGTGAGAACAAAAGACCTGCAAGGAACACGTACAGTTCCATCCTTGGAATGTGAATTTCTTATAACTGGGAAATAGTAGTTAATTCTCTTTGTACTTTTTCTTTTTTTCTGGCCTCCACCTTACTCAACTTTACCTCAAAGACTTCAGCAACATCATAATTGATTTGCTTTGAGATGTCTTGATATGAAAGTTTTTCCATAGAGTTATTGATCTAATAAAACGTAAAGGACAGTTTCAGTTAGTTTTAAGGTATCTTTAAAGGTCCAAGTTAGCCTGCAGGTATTCTTTTGCCAAAAGCAAGACAGTTATAAGAGATATGATTGAGGACCCTGAGGTCTTCCATATCAACTATGTAACTGAACCAGCACAAGTAAAGTATTACCAGCAGAGTTCCAGTAGTACTATAAGAAGTAACCACTGTGCTTGTCATATGCCTATGCCATAATCCAGAATGGATAGCACTGTGGAATTTTTGGAGCAGCCAGACGGGATAAATGAAAGAGTCAGAGACAGAAAGCTGAGGAGAACAGAAATTACACTGCAGTGATACTCAGCTACCTTGGTTGATTTTTCCTTCCCTCCAAACACAACTTTGTAAATATTTTGCCATCAGTTCCTGCTGAAGAGGATGCTACTGAGGTAGCTAAACCTTTCAAACACTTGAAACTTAGTCTTATTGAATGTGATTACTGGAAGGCTTTAAAACTGGTTAGATCAAGCTTCAATGTAACTTCCATGTTATGAATACTTACAGACTGAAGGGGAAATTGAAACTGTAACTGCTCAGCAATGGTAATTCATGACCAAGGAATGATTTTGCATGGAGGGCAGGTATGCCTAATGAGATGATGCAAGAAGATATACCATAGCATTGTCTTGTAGCAATCATGGAGTATGGGTGCTCAGGGGCCACTTTTGGTAAACAGAGTTGGCACTGGGGGATGAAACCAATGCTAGGCTGAGGTGCCTGATGTTGACCCTCACATGATTGGTGCTGGTCCAAGTATATATAAGGAATTGGCTTGTGCCATATCTTTGCAGACTCCTTGTAGAGCCTCTTATGGTGGTAGGACTCTGCCCAATGCATTGTTCGCTAAATCTTTTTATGGTTAAGCACAAATGCGTGTTTAATTCACCTCAACAGGTACAATAAAAATTCCTCAACAAGACGATTGATATCCTAACATAGTACTGTAGAGCAATAAAGAAGGTCCTGTTAGCATCTGTACAGGCATACATCCAAATACAAGAGCTTGCCTTAGTACACAATTAAGTGTTTATTCTTTTGTGAACTTCTGATAAAAGTTATGAAACATTTTCTGTGTTAACTGATCATGTGCACAGGATTTTACAGACTTTGTAAAAAAGCTTGAATCACAGTTTAGCGTTGGATGTCTTCAAGGAGTTATCAGGACTGTATACTTCCAATTTTTAACAATCAGCCCAAGATCAGAAAAAATGAATTACAGAAATCTTAATTATGAAGATCAAAGTTTGAGAATACAACTGTAAGTAAATTGTCCACTTTTATACATTTTTGTAGCACCAATCATATTATATTTTTATTCCTTGTAATAGTAGAGAAATTCAATAAAACCAAGTTCTACTCTATAAGAAACAAGATTTTTTTAATTCTCAATTGGACACTGTCAATCAAAAAAAAAAAAAAAANAATAAAAAAAAAAAAAAAAAGTGTCTTTTTTTTTAAAGGGTAAGGATAGGAGTTGTTTCCCATATTTGGATGTTTAAAATTTATATCTGAATTTGCCTTATGATCAATACCATGAAACAGGCACTTTAAGGAACTTAGTTTTCTGACATAGTGTAGGCAGTCACTTTGGGATGAGGTGAATCACAGCCTACAAGTGCTATTTCTTGTCATGGTCTGTAAAGGGAGTCAACTGCCTAGTTTAGGTATAGACAGTACATCTCAATCTACTTGCCTGAACAGGGTCGTCTAGTGCCATACTACTGCAGATATCAGAGATACTTACACAGTGTTGTCAGGTATGACACAGTATCGAGCGGAGATCCGAACTTTTCTAACATCTCAGAGGGAGATCAAAGAGGACATACTGGGCATACAAAGGGTGCTGGATGGCTATGTTCATGTAACAGGACTGAGTCCTACATGCTTGTGTATAGTTTACTGAACTGAATAGGAGTCAACCTGTAGATTAAAAAAATTTAATATATGAACTTTAAGAAATGTTAGAGAAACAGAGATTTGTGGAAACAAACTTGTATTTTCTAACTTCCTATCAAACTGTTAGAAAATAAAGTTTTCATTTTCAGTCACCGCTTCATCAAACAGACCACTGACAGCTATTGTACTATTGTGTAAGCAGTTCTGCATTCCATTTTTTAAGGACTCTAAACAAAAATACAGCTCATTTGCTCATGAGTTATTGAACTCTGGGCATCAGAATTCAAGTAAATGATATTGTTTCCATTGATCAAATGAGTGCAAATTCATGCTTAGAATATATCAAATATGACTAAATCCATTTAAGGCCTCTTTTGCATAATTAAATTAATTTAACAATTTGGATCTGATTATTTCTGTCTCCTGAAGTGCTAATTTTTATTTTAAATGCCTGAGAGTTCTCTTTAATCGCCTATAAGCAACCTTCAAAAGTGATCCTCCTAGTTTTATAGTTCAGGACTGGTTCTTAAATGAAAACAAATGTCTCTAAAGGACACTAAATGTGCAAAAGATGGTACAACTTAAAGAAAAAAAAATCACAGATCTTTGAAATCTCTTTGTTACCTTTTTTTCTCCCAAAAGAATCAAGAACTGAATTTTTTATATGCTGTGACTCAAGTTTTTTCATTTTATAAAATGATTTGTTATTATTTTCTTCTTTATCCTTCCATCATCCTTCTTAATTATTATTATTAAAAATACAATGCTTAAATATAAGGGTTGATATGTTATTTTAAATTATTTTACATTAGTATTGTTAGTATCAATAGGAGTAGTAATAGTAATTGTACTGGTAAGACTAATAGTAGTAATAGCAAAGATAATAGTAATCTATTAGAACATATATAGTTATTATTATAACTGTAATAACTATTTTAGTCATGTCATCAAGATATGAAAAGAAAGACAAGCCAGATGTTCAAATGTGAAATAAATTCTAGGATAACAAAGGAAGTAAAATATGTTAGAACCACAAGTACCCTGAACAAAAGCTAAAAGATCACTATACCTACAGCATACAACGTAATTATGTCCTGTCACTATTACCTGAAATAAAATGCCTCATTACCTACAATATCTTTGCATACAAGTATAAATCAAGGACAAAAATAGACATAAGGTCAAACTTCTTTCAGTAGGTAAAAGATATATTTAATAAGAACTCAGATAATCAGCAGATATAATTCAGAAAAGTTGACCTACTTCACTATTTTACAGCAGCAGTATATTTCCCCTGTTCATTTTTCATTTAAATATCATAGTTTTGTTGCAGTAGCAGCAAAATACTTGAATAAGTATGCAAGTTCATGTTCTGTAAAAGCAGCACTTCATCATCAGTTTTTTTCTAAATAAATTATTCTGTTTATCTTTGTATTAATTGCAGCACAGTCTTATCCTGGTAGTAAGAAACAACAGTTGTAATGGAACATTCCCAAGTGAAATTCATAGAACTTATTGTTAATGATTGAAGACAAAGACAAGACGTAGAAATTTTGAACATGGAGTTTAAACACTTGGGCTTGTGGATGAAAATTCTGAAATATGCACACATCCCCGTCCTCCCCCCCCAAAAAAAATCCGGACCAGGGAAAAAGAAGTATATAGCTTTTTGTAATTCCTACTCTATTGATGATACTGCTGATGTTGGCATCAGCTCATAGGATTCCTAACATCCCCAAGTGTCATCAAACAGTCTCAGCAATTCCTCAGCTGACTTCCTGTTTTTCACGAACTTTTTTCAGAGCTTTTTACACTCAGTTCAGGCAATCTTGACAAAGTGGTCTTGAAGTTCTTTTTCAGCTCTGTTCATTTCTTACTTATATTTGACTCGCTATATTTAACAGTCCTTTGAAATATTTTTGTAGTATTGTGGGCATTGATGGATAAGATGCCTCATTCCTACTGTTTATATTTTCCTGGTGATCACTTATTACTCACTTTCCGTTTTGTTCTTTTCATAGCTCCAATCTCAAGTGCAATTGATATTTTAAAATAAAACACATATCTTCCCCAGAAAAAAAGACCACCCTTTTTTCCAGTTATAAATTATTTACAACAAACAACTGTCTTGTACCACATACATGCTCAACCAAATTATTTCCACTGCCAAAATCTAGGAAAGAACACGCAGAAAGAAAGTTTTGCCTATACAAGGATGGAAAGACCTTCTATTATTGTCATGGGAGGACTCCTGATTTTCTGTCACAAAAAGGTTTTCTTTCTAGTCTTTTTGATGAAAGTTATGTACATATATAAATATATATATACATGTATATAAACATACACAGTTCCATTATTGTATGAAGAAAACCTTTTATTTTAACAGTGCAGAAGATGTCTTCTCTCACAAATTCTAGTAACTCTTTTTTCCACATATTTTTCTCTCCATATCAAGTTTGGAATGGTTCAGATATAATGAGGTCAGGGTCCTGTTTTGCCTGAGCTATATAAGTCTGAAACCACTGATTATTTCTGACATAAAGAAGATCTGTAGTTGCAGTACTATCAGAGACAAAAAAGTCCTGAAGAATCTTTATAGATCTTCCAGTAGATCACTAATGGAAAATTGTTTTGAGGGTTTAGGTTTTTTTCCACTGTAATAAATGCAGGTGGAGAACTGGGAGGATATGGTTCCAAAAATGTGTACAGTAGTTTACTTCCTTCTCTCCAAAAATCTACTCTTCCTAAAATGACCTTCATAATCTTTCACAAAGGCAATTTCCTCTCAGCTCTGGGTCAGTGCCATCAGTTTTTATATTGTTTCAATTGCTAGGAGGAGAAAAAGAGCCATAGCTGAGTAAATTCCCTGAGCTCTGTGATATTGTCTTTTTGCCAATAAGAATAATCAGATCAAAGAATCAAGGAATGCTCATCAAACCTCGAAAAAAGAGCAGAGAATGGATGTTTTTGGAAAGAGAGGATGCCTCTCCACCAACTGCTATACATCCAAATTGCAGCCACACTTCAAGGGTAGTTGACTAGATCAAACAATAGCAGTAGATTACTTGACAAAACAACAAGCAACAAAGGTAGACTTCCATTTAATGATAATAAATTGATACTTACATATATAGGATACCAGAGTGATCAGTTTCAATCTTCATATCCAGTTCTCAAGCAAGGCACCTGCACAAGTACTCATTTCTGTTGCACTCATAGATACAGCCTAAAGGCAGCTCTGCTTATGCTATCAATTACAGGAAGCTTCTGCAGATTGTTGCGCCATTGTGTACGTGACTGAGTTATGTATATGTTGTAAAATGCCTGGAAAAGTTCCTAATTTTCAAGATATATAGCTTCCTCCAACAGGGGGTTTCTGTTTTTCTTCAGGATATAACTTTCTGATAGTATAATTAATGGCACCATTAACACAATTAAGCCATTCATACTTCTTTGTTATATGGTCATTACTTTTGTTATGCCCTAAAACTAGTTCCTTTCAAGGGCTGTACTCCTTTAGTGATCAATAATTGGCCATTTGTGTTTATAGCCCTAGGACCTCTGCTATCATCCTGTGCTTTTATTCTCAGGGCCCCCCATTGAAGCATTCACCCAACATAAATTCTTATTCTAAGGTTATTGTTAGTTCACTCTATTCAGCAACAGTTTCTTAGAATATTATATATGAATATGTATGTAATACTTCCTCAATTATGTGTTATTAATAGCTAATTATTTTTAAAAAGATTGTAATTATTATACTTCTTTGCTTAAATTCTTTTGATTCTCTTCAGGGTACAATTTTATATTAGAGAATATTAGCCAGAGAAAATAATTCTTCCTTGGTGGTGGGAAAGGTAAACTTGTAAACTTAACAAATGCCACACTTCTCAAGGTGCATTAGTCATCTCACTGACCAAAGAAGCTACCTTAAAACATACGTTCTGCTAATAAGTAAAACAACTACTTTACATCCCAACCACCAAAATTATAACAGATTAGAAATACCAAATAAGCAGAAGTTCCCAAAATTCCTTGTTGCTTTGTTGGACACATATGTCTTGAGACATTTGTTACTTCTCCAGGAAATGCAGAAAAGGAATACACCCTTCAGGGGTAATCCTCTCTGTTCTTGCATCAAAAAGAAGATAAGAAAGATCACTTTTATATTATACACTTGTGTATTGGGTTTGTGTGGCAAGGTTTTGGTAGTGGGGAGAGGCGGGGCTAGAGGGCTGGCTTCTGTGAGAAGATGCTAGAATATTCCCCTATGTCCGACATGGCCAATGCCAGCCAGCTCCAAAATGGACCCACTGCTAGCCAAAGCTGAGCCAATCAGCAATGGTGCTAGTGCCTCTGGGATAAAGTATTTAAGAAAGGGAAAAAACCTGCTGCACAACAGCAGCCGGGAGAGAGAGGAGTGCGAATATGTGAGAGAAACGACTTTACAGACACCAAGGTCAGTGAAGAAGGAGGGGGAGGAGGTGCTCCAGGTGCCAGAGCAGAGATTCCCCTGCAGCCTGTGGTGAAGACCATGGTGAGGCAGGCTGTCCCCCTGCAGCCCATGGAGGTTAATCATGGAGCAGATATCCACCTGCAGCCCATGCAGGACCCCATGCCAGAGCAGGTGGATGTGCCCGAAGGAGGCTGTGACCCTGTGGAGAGCAGGCTCCTGGCAGGACACGTGGACCCATGGAGAGGAGCCCATGTTGGAGAAGGTTTGCTGGCAGGACTTGCGACCCTGTGGGGAACCCACGCTGGAGCAGTCTGTTCCTGAAGGACCGCACCCTGTGGAAAGGATCCACGCTGGAGCAGTTTGTGAAGAACTGCAGCCTGTGGGAAGGATTCATGTTGGAGAAGTTCATGGAGGACTGTGTTCTCTGGGAGGGACCCCATACTGGAACAGGGGAAGAGTGTAAGGTGGAAGAAGCATCCAAGACAACATGTGATGAACTGACTGTAACCCCCATTCCCCATTCCACATGCGCTGCTTGAGAGGAGGAGATAGAGAATTCGGGAGTGAAGTTGAGCCCGGGAACAAGGGAAGGGTGGGGGGAAAGGTGTTTTAAGATTTGATTTTGTTTCTCATTATCCTACTCTGAATTTAGATTGGCAATGAATCAAATTAATTTCCCCGAGTGGAGTCTGTTTTGCCCATGATGGTAATTGCTGAGTGATCTCCCTGTCCTTATGTCAACCCACTAGCCTTTTGTCATATTTTTTCTCCCCTGTCCAGTTGAGAAGGGGGAGCGATAGAGCGGCTTGGTGGGCACCTGGTGTCCAGCCAAGGTCAACCCACCACAACTTGGATGAGTGCTGGAACAATTATTCTCCTCCCAACAGAATGTAAACTTTTCAGGTATGTGAAACTTCATTATTCTGACTTCTTTCTTTTTTTTTTTTTTTTTCCCTTTCCTCTCCTCTTTTTTTTTTTTTTTTTCCTTTCCCTTCTTTTTTTTTTTTTTTTCCCATTCCTCTTCTCTTTTTTTTTTTCTTTTTTTTTTTTTTTTTAATCTACATAGCTTGTAGCTCCTTGCCCTTGCATTCATGGTCTCACATAAGTAGGCATTTTCTTACTGTTTGATAACATTCCTAGAATGCTTAAACGGCTAAGTTTAAAGTACTGTAATTGATTGTTATACATTATCAGCCTGGTTTAAGTTGGCAAACTTTGCAGTTATTAGCCAGATGCCTATATACAGAAAACAACCATAAAACTGATAAAACAGAAAATTCAGAATGATGGAAGAAAGACGGCAGAATATAAGAGGAAAGTATACGAGGAGAAAAGAAGCTATTTCCTGTACTTCACACATTCTAATATTTGGTGATTAATTTAACTTGTGAAATTTAAGATGAAATTGACACTGTGGAGACTAAATGGACTTGGACACGGAGGCACTTCAATCACAGATATATGCATTTTTTTTAAGAATTACATGACCCTCCTGCCCCACAGAGAAGATGATTGGGTCCAGTAGAAGTCAGCTGTTGTCATCACTCTCAATTTGTCCTCCAGGAGTTCTTGGGAGTTTCGAGCTTTCACACTGATTGGCAGGTTGTTTAAGCTCAAGGTATGGCTCAACAGGGTTAAGTAAAATTTGTATGCTAACAGTGCTGTCAGCTAGGCCCTGCCCATGTCAACAGTGACACATCTGGCTCCTCTTTCTCTGAACATGAACATAAAGTCAACCTAATTGTACTGCTACATTACTGGAGTGTAATTTATACCATGTTTGAATGGAACAGATCTTATTCAAATATTCCCCAGTTCTTTTGACACTTCTATACTAACAAATCCTCACATCAGCAGAAAAAGAAGAAATGAAATGGAACAGCCAGTGTCCTCTGTGAATCCTGCCTGACTGCAGAGCAAAGAGGGTCACTCATAACTTTTAAGCAACAATGTGATACTTATACTGCATAGGAATCTTCAGAGTTAACATTTCAGATTAATCTCACTACTGTATTGGGTCATTTGAATGAAGATATCAGGAGAAACACTGTTCTCACCTTCTGAGAAATACATATTTCCTCAAATGGCTGACTTAATTCCAATCGATATTTTATATCTGTATCTGTATACAGATATATATGTACACAAATGTATAGTCTCTCTATATATAGTTGCATAGGTAAACTCAACTTTATATAATTGTTATTTTATACATACATATGTATGTGTAAGTATACACACACATGCATATATCCATAGAAACTGAAATCCAGAATTACGAGTTCTCAGTTCTTTAAATATTTCTTGCTAGTGGGTTGGATCAGTACTACGTTTTCTCCGGAACTTGAATAATTGCTCAGAACTTTTAGTGGGTATGGGAAATCAATAGAATACATTTTGGATTGCATGCATTAAGCTACTATTCTTTCCCATAGTTGATGGGAAGGAAAGACATTAAATGCAACAACAATCCCACTTAATTCTTTAGATATTCACAAACTGAGATGCCATCTGTTTTGCTACTAGCCTTTGAATTCCTAGGGATCTGTTGCTGTGCATGCCTAAACATGCTAAATCTGTATGTTACCTAAGGTTACTTGGGATTCATGGGACAAACGCTCTCTCACCCAAGGCTTAGAGGGTCTTGATGTGCTAAATATTCTCAGAACACACAAAAGATATTTCTGTTACTCATTTCAGCAAAAACCATTGTACTTAAAATAAACTTATAAGAATGCTTGCTGTTATCTTGTACAAAATTATTTAGTACCTAATGAGCAATGACCACAATGGGAAAGGAGAGTCTCTTATCCCTTTCCACCAAAGGAGTTTCAACATTTACTTTGTGCTTTTTGAGAGTAACAGGCAAAACATGAAGTGGGGATACAGGGGATGCAATTGGAGGGAAAAAATACAACTGAAGGCCTTCTAATATGGGAGAAAAATACAAAATCCTTAATTCCAGAAAGCTAGAAAGCAAGAGCTAACTCTAGGCTGGTACTATGGAAAAAATAGAAATGTTATTGTTGAAATCCTCAAAACTGTTTGTATACTTTGTCCCATATCTCCTTACTGGAAAATGCACACAAATTTCTTGGTATGGGGGTTGTATTCCAGGCATTTCTTTCCTCTGCTAAGTGTCTTTACCTCTGACTTTCAAAGTTTTTCTTTTTTATACCTGATTTCTGTGTATAAAAATCTAGTTTATTCTTGGTTCTTCACAAGTTTAAAAATTGTACTTCACTAAAAGGTAGGGATGATAAAGGTGCCCTCTTATGAACCTAGCCTAATTTATTTTGATGTATAAGAAAATTCCTTGCAAAAGTGGGCAACACACTGTTGTGTTAAAGGCTAAAGTAGCCCAAGTTGTCGTTATAAGTCCGGTCGCGCCCAGTACACGGAACTGTCACAATCACGGATTATAAGTCCAGTCGCGTTCAGTGCACTGAACTATGACGATTACAGATGCACAAATAACGTACTGCACCTTCAGTCTAGTCGCGTTCCATGAACTACCACAGCCGCACTTAAAATGTTTGGTCACGTTCAATGAGAACTATCATGACTAGACTAATGAATAGTGCAGTTTATTAAAGCAACAGATACACAGGTTCTTTGGATTGCCGGGGATAAATTCACTGCAAAGCACGTGCAAATACCAAGACTATGAGTAATACTGCTTGGCTACAAACGCGTTAAAAGATGTGAAGCGACTCTATAGAGACTTCTAAGTTGCGCGCAGAGGCACTTGGTATGACCAAGTGTTTGAATCTCACCCAAAGGCGTCCCGATGGGGGGGAAGAGAGGCTCAGCCCATCGACTGATCCCAGAAGTCAGAGTGGTACACGACAATGGTATCTTCCCTAACATCCTCTCTCTCTTAAGCTATATTTATACTATTTTTACCTTTCAGGTGGAGCTTGAGTGACTCTAGTCATACATATCTTTGTTATGATTGGTTTCTTTGATTCAATCTTCATGTCCCAAAATAATCATTGGTCACTTCTACTGATATCTATTGATTATTCAAATCAAGATGGTAAGGGGATATCCAAGCAACATTTCTATAGTTACAAGACTCAAACAAAACTTCTCTATTTGATTCTTCATTGTTTCATCCAGTTTCTATTAGTTTCCTAATACAAAACAATAATTACCTGGTGAGGGTTCTATAGTTGCGAGTTTCAAAATGCACAACTTTCTAATATTCTATTTCTACCACTAGTAACTGAATAGCTTCAATCTTGTTGCCCAGCTACCACCTAAATGGGAGGCGGGTAGCTTTTGGGATGGAGGTGTGTTTTGGTATTATAATGATATTATAATGAGCAAAGTTCACCAAAAGGACAGCATTTTGTCAAAAGCGTGACAGGCCATTGGCCCAAGGTAGTAACTATGCAGCTTATCATTGTTCCATGGTACTTTCAAGTTCCTCTAATGTCACAGAGCCTGGCCGCGGTGCCTCCACTCCGCTTCACCCTCTCTGCAGTGGCTCTTAGAGTCGGCACACCAAGTTCCCCTGGTGTAGCTAACATCTAAGGTTGCAGGCCTAGGGAACTTCCGTGGAATGGATTCCTTGCATGTCAGCTGCACTCCACCCTGGAAGCTTCTTCAATGCCGTACCTTTCTTTAAAATGTGAATATAAGTTTAATTTCTAGGTCACCTCCAGCAATTATTCCATACACACCAAGTGAAATAATAAAACAATAATTAGGGAATTCAGAAAACCACCAACCAGATCACAAACTAGTGAAAATAGGTGCAGTGCAGCTCCATGGAAGTTGTTGTAGCTATGTCAGTTCATACGTTTTGCTCCTTCTTCTCTAAACCTTTACTTTAAGCAGCCTCAATTAAGTTATTCATAAAAAAAGAAGAAAAATAAAAACCGACCCCCACACACACACACACTTTGTCTTCATAACTGTAGAATACTCCCTTTCAGTTTTCTGATAGTAGATAATTTGATTAAATTAGGGGTACTTTCGTTGTCACTTGCAATACTCTAAATGTCTCAATGGGACAGTCATAAAGTATAGTAGAGTGGAGTAGAGTAGAATATAGTTTTAATTTGCTTATTTACTTAAAGTCAATTTCTAAAGCCTGCAGTGAGGACTATCAGAGCAATATCAGATTTATTAATTTATTTATCTTAAGATATTTGCCTTGTAAGCTATTTATATGTATACAAATTTATTTCGATTGCATGAAACTACATGTAATACACAGTATATACTATTATAGTTCAACAGAACTACTTCACTCCAAGTAAAAGAAGATAAAATGAGAGTTATCTAATTTATGTGGCTTTCTGCAAATTTGTACTGAGGTAAACAATATCACATCTATTAAAAAAAGACACAACCAAACCCTAAGACACATAGATGTTTCAACAGATGAGTATAGGTGCAGTGTAAACTGCCTATAAATACAAATGAGGAAAGTACAAGATCCTTGGCTATCTGAAAGATACAAAGAAAACAGCTACATGACACCCTGGCAGTACAAGAAGAAAAATACTGTTGCAGAGCAGGCAATATTTTCAGTTATATACATTCTTTTTTCAACATACAAAATCTTTTTCAGCATATTTTCTAGCAGCCAACACTGAAAATGAACAGAAGATCAAAACAGCGCTTGTCAGGGCTTGATGCTTTAATCACTGCATATGTTATGTCTGTTTGTTCCACAGAGCAGTAAAGTAGCAGCAGATAATTGTGTTGCCCAGCAAAGGCACTGAACCCACTTCCAGCTGATGTAAATGCAAATGGTTGTTGAAAACATGCTGGCTTATGCAGGCTGAGGATCTGGTCTTCAATATTTTGTGATTTGTGTACAGAAAAATGCAGATATATACTCAAAGAAAAGCACATCTCAGTAATGCCATGTATTTTTATTTTTCCTGTGCTTCTGGGGGGAGGTAGGGATAAGGGCAAACAAAAATATGATCTAAAAACATAACACATCATTTATCTGAGAAATTTGGAAATTCGGTTAGTTAAAACTGAAACCTAAACACATTTGTCACATTCTATATGCTTTGAAATTATAATAACTCTTTTTAGAAAATTATACTGACTCTTTCAGAAACAGCCAACTGTGTTGTCCAGGAAACTGTCATGCCAAAATAGTGTACTTCTGACTGAGTTAGATTTGTAATTTTTGAGACTCATTTTGTGGTTTTTATTCACACTTGTCCAAACTGTACAGAAAAGATTCAGTTAAACATTTTCAAATTTTCTCTTATTGGGATATTGATGAGAATTCACCACTAGTAAAAAGCTGAATGTCTAGTCTGCGAAAATAGTGTACATTAGTATTGACACTTTTCAAAGTCCATTTTACCCAAAGAATTTACGTTTGAATGACTTGATAGGATAAATACATTGTTGTCCAAATTCTAATTTGTGAAGGCAGTATGTCGTCTTGAATCTAAAGCAATTGACACAGTGCCAGGGAGGCACATAACAACAGAAAAAGCAAAGGGGAGATGGAAAAGAACATGGAAAGCAATAAAAATAAACTGAAACAGAAAAGGGAAGGAAGGAAGGAAGCAAGGAAGCAAGCAAGCAGGAGGGAGGGAAGGAGAGAAGAAAGAAAGAAAGAAAAAAGAAAGAAAGAAAGA
>WAAD01002269.1:377-11035 GCA_013389945.1 Fregata magnificens
CAGCTGTCTTGGACCCCCCTGCCTTCTAGAGCCCTAAGCCATGGGATTGCTCCAAGCAGGTCTTTGAGGAGGCCGAAGTTGGCTCTCCTGAAGTCCAGGGTTGTAATCCTGCTTGTTGCCCTGCTCCTACCATGCTGAATCCTGAACTCTACCATCTCGTGATCACTGCAGCCAAGGCTACCCCCAACCCTCACACCCTCAACCAGACCTTCTTTGTTTGTTAGTGTAAGGTCCAGCAGCACATCTCGCCTCGTTGGCTCCTCTACCACCTGTGTCAAAAAGTTATCCTTGAAGCTCTGCAGGAACCTCCTGGATTTTGCGTCCCTCGCCATGTTGCTTTTTCAGCAAATATGGGGGTGGTTGAAGTCAAGCAAGCCCATGAGAACCAGGGCCTGCGATTGTGAGGCTACTTCCAGCTGTCTGTAGAAGGCCTTCCGTCGACTTCCTCCTCCTGATCAGGTGGCCTGTAGTAAATGCCCACAACAGTGTCACCCGTATTTGCCTGCCCCTTAGTTTTTACCCCTAAGCTCTCAACTTGTTCTTCCTCCACCCCTAGGCAGAGCTCGAGACATTCCAGTTGCTCCCTCACATAAAGAACAACTCCCCCACCTCACCTTGCTGGCCTGTCTTTCCTAAAAAGTACGTAGCCATCCATGACAGCATTCCTGTCATGCGAGCTATCCCACCACGTCTCTCTAACTGCAATGAGATCATGGCCCTGCGACCGCACACAGATCTTTAGTTCCTCCTGTTGATTCCCCATGCTGCATGCGTTGATGTACAGCCATTTCAGACAGGTAACTGAGCACGCAGGTTTCCCTGCGTCGATGCAGTATAACTCATAGGAAGACATTTTTAGGACTGTGACAGTGGTAGTCTGAAATCAAACTATAAGGAATTTTCTACTGGAAGAAGGGAATGAAAGCAGGACACAACATGCTCTGTTACTTTAGTACAATTTCTGCTTTAGCCAGTGATGTGGGATAATGGATTTTTTTAAGGCTTAAAAATTAGTTTAAGGGAATTAAAATATTTTGAGAAATAATTGCTACCTTCCTTTGTATAGATAAATGGGCAAATACTCTACGGAAGGACTCATCAGAATGCTTCCTCAATAATCAAATGTGCACCATCTAAAGTAAAAATAATCTTTATCAGGTAAGTTCTGGTTAAAGGTTTGGCTAAAAAGGTTTATTTTTAATATGCTCAAGTTTTGCACAGAGTGTTTCTGTTTTATTTTTAATTTTGATAAGGTTGATGTGCTTTTGAACCCAGTTCTTAGTAGTTGTTAAACATGTCTTGAGTTTCCTGTTTTGATATTTGCATTGTGAATGCCAGAAATAAACTTAAACCTGTTCTAATAAATATGGTGCTGTATTACTACATTCTTACTACATTCTTTAACTGAATCTATTGTAGAAATAAAGATGCAGTAAATCAGATGGCTGTTTGCCCTGCAAAGTCAGTAGAGGCTTCACAGTGTACTTCAGGGACACTTCAACATCAAGAGGTAAAGTAAATTTTTGTTTTTCTCATTTGACTGAGATACTAACATTGTTCTGGGTTGCCCTCTCTGCTTCGCAAATAATAAAAAAGAAAAAGAAATTCAAGAGAAAAATAAATGACATTTTAATAAAGCTGCTACATTTAGTACAGCTGTGCTCAATTCTGTTTTACTTTATGTTCATCTAAACTATGAAGTAAATCTAACATTCCTGTGAATAGGGTTATAGCAGTTTAAATGAATCCAGAAAATTATCAGATCCACTTTAAACGTTTGTGTGCTACTTTATTTTGATGCAAAATGTTGAATATAGTTGCTCACAGTTATGTTTTCATTTTCTATTAGATTGATATCAGTGCTGCAAACTCCAGTGCTTGTTCTGACTTCAGTTCATATAAAAACATTCAGTATGTGGAACTCCCTAAGGTATGCGCTGAAAATTAAATTTACGTCAGACACATTTATATTCACTAGCTTGCTTTTTTGTAATGGAGTCCCTCTTATGGCAAACAAACTTTGTCCCTTACTGGAAGTCAGAACAGAGATTTCTAGAGGTCTTCTCTTCCTCTTTGTGAATGGACCCCAAAGTTTTCCTGACATAATGGCTGTCTTTGGCAACCTCATCAGTCTCTTCAATTTCACATAAATTTGCCAATTGCTCTATGTCTCTGGAAGAAGTCACCTTTTGTCCTATTTGCAAAACTTTTGGTAACCAGCTCCTGGTGGTGCTGCAGGTAAAATCACTGCCTTAGTTGTTCAAAGTAAATGAATTAGCAGATTATAAGCACCAAATCCCCCAAACAACATGCATATTTAGTGGAAATTGTGTAGCTGGGAGAAAATGGCCAGGTGTTCTGTAACTATGAAGCTGCCAAAAGAGGGCGGAAAAATTGCTGCTCCTGCTTTCTGGCATGGAGAAGACAGTTGCATTCAGTGAATGTAAGGATAGAGACTTGCGGACTGTTGGTAATTTTTTCTCCTTGGAAGGCATCTAGCCTTCCATTATTAACCAGGAGAATGTCTTACAGATGATGGAATCCGGATGATTTAATTCTAGGTGAAAACATTAGGGAAATTTCACTCTGCCACGAACATTTACTAATTTCACGGGAAGAGCATACATTTTTCCATCATCTGTATTTTCCAATCCTGTGTGTATTTTTTCTGTTGTTTCAAATAATTCAAATCATGAAGTTTTATTTACCTCAGTTGGTAGTTTCCAAAAATTTTGTGTTTCTTACTCCTATTTATGAATTTAACAACTGAATCACAATTGATCTTGCAAGTTTCAAAGGAGTGATTTTGAGTTTAGAAGTGTTTCAGATTTATCGTGGTAGCCAATATACTGTTTGTAGGTTGGCAAAACCTATTTCAGAAATAGATTAGTTTAAAACAAAAATATTGATGCATTGTGAAAACCCAGACTTTTGTTATGTCTGCAGGCTTCACTAGTCTTTAGTGAATGTATTCTAACATTTTGCTAAACACAGTACCTAACCATTTGCATTTTTCTGTTTGCCCCAGGATCAAGGAGGCTTGGGAATTGCCATTAGTGAAGAAGACACAATTAATGGAGTAGTTATTAAGAGCTTAACAGATCATGGTGCAGCAGCAAAGGTGTGAAAACATCTAAAATCTAAATACGGAATGAAAAATCTTTTTTTGAGTAACATCCAGAGCTCATATTTTTTTATTCTATGTTGTTTCCAGGATGGACGAATCAAAGTTGGAGATCAGATCCTGGCAGTGGATGATGAAATTGTTGTGGGATATCCAGTAGAAAAGGTGCTTCTGAAGTGTCAGGAATGTTGCAGAAATCACACCGCTTAATGTAGGAGGTGATTGTGTCTGAAACAAACCAGTGAGGTTTTCATGACTATATTCTGATTTCATTTTCAAAGATGGCTAAAGAACCAAAGGTCCACAGGCATTGTCTGGATAAAGAAACTACTGCAGAATAAGCTAAAGCCTGAATTTAAAGCTCAGCTGCTATTTTACATTAATGCACTACATGAATCGTCTATCTCTGTGCTACAAATGTGATTTTTTTTTCCTGTGGTTCAGATCTGATGACTAAGAGGCACTAAGTTGTGGCATAAAAGCCATGAACTATCACTCAGTAATGACTCTTCATAGCTACTCCACTTTAAAAGTATTAGAACCAGTAAAATGAATATGTGTAAATTTACATGGGTGAGTTGCATCAGTGGTAAATCAGGTCATGAACTGTGCTTATACATGGGGAGTGTCTGTAATAATGGCCTTATATTCCAAGCCTGGTATTTCAACCCTTTTGAGAAAACTATACCTATTCCTAAATAACAAGATTTATTTCTAACTTCTAGCTCTACAAACTCAATTTGGGTTCTGTAATGAATCAAGCAGGGCTTTTTTCGAGTACCTGCCTTGCTACCAAGAAAAGTGATTCTTTAGGCACGAGAAGATCACTTTGTGTTTGTTAAAGGGCAATTAGGAGAGCATCCATCTTACTCTTTGATGCGCTGCTATCTCTGAAGCAGTAAATGAGTAAGAGAGAGTGAAGTTGTCTGCAGGGAAGTAGGTAGACTTCGGAAGAAGAGACAGAGAGATTGAGTAAGTAATTTCTGAAAATACTTCTACTGAAATGTAAAGTCTTGGGAGGATTTGGTGTCTTTTCTGTGAGATGGCAATTAATTTTGAAGGTTTTTCAGTATCCCCTTACACTAGATTTTACGTTACACGTTAGGTTAGTGTCCTCGCCCTCCCATAGTTCAGATAATATTTTCAGGTTTTGCTTCCAGCTGTACATCTGATTAAGGAGCTAGGATGGCAGTAGCACATTTATTTAAATCAGTAGATATTTTGGCATTGACTTCTGTGGGATCAGAATTGGGCTCCACCCAAGCATTAAAAGACAATACTAGTTTTCTGATTTTTCTAATAATTGCTATAAACATAGTATTTTGCCCGGAGAAGCCATTAAAAGACTGCCACATTCTTGTCTGGTATAGTTTGGCAAAGTTTCATGGAAGCTACTTGATTAACATCAGCCAGGCCTGGCCCACAGTTAACTCTATTGCTGTTTCTTACAAAAAAGATCAATATTTGTCCTTGTTCGTTACCAAGAAAACCTGCAGGATTGTGACTTGTAGCTCTAGTTTGCAGAACAGTTCTTCTGCTTTATCTTTATTTTACAACTGAACAGTCCAGTTACACTCTTCACCAGCTTTTCTCTTTATCAGTTTATTAGTCTCCTGAAGACATCCAAAACTATGGTGAGGCTTACTATCAACTCAGCAGAGACGGATAGCCTGACTGCAGCACCAGTCCCTTCCAGCACTGCCCCAACAGAGAGGAGGAATGTACAGCCACCACCAACTGTCCCCTCTTCCAGCTCACCAGAACCAGAAGCAGTCAAAAGTAAGGTTCTCCTTGTGTGTCTATCTTCACTAGGGTTGTGACATAAAAATGAAGACCCATCTTGTAAACAAGTTTTCTCTTTTTGTATGCATTCAGCTGTCTTCTGAGTTGCACTTTCTAGTACTTACGGATTACAGATCCATCTAAATAAAGCAGTGAGTCTCCACACTGAAGACCTAACTCTTGCCTTCCCACAGGCCTGTTTTAGAGGCAGGAGGGTGGAGGGATTTCCTTCTCCCTCCCAAAGGCTGTGCAGCAGGTGCCTCTGTCATGGTTGTCTAGAACTAAGTGGGAGGCATTCGTTTAAATAAGGGAGAAAAGTCAAGTCATCTTTCCTAGAACAGGGGAGTGGTTGAGACTGTCTTGCCGTTTATGACTAACCATGTTTGACTCTCCCCCTTTAGAGTGGAGAGTCGAGATGTGACTGATTCATGATGGTCATTGGTTAAGCGACACACTACTAAAAAGCTAATAATAACTTAATTGAGTAATGCACACATCACAGTTAATTTATATGTACATCACTGCAAGTATTACTGAGTCACATTTCTATTGCTTATTACTAGCAGTTTTACTGATACACAATTAAACTACTATAAAGACATCTTAAGAAACACTCGGGAGACCTACTAGGTAATAAGTCTGTTGTCTTCCCTTCTGCATTTAGTTTTAGGGTAGAATCTACTGCGTTGTCCAAGTCTGTCCCTTCCATCTCCACCCTGCCACACCAAGTCTTAGGGATAAAGACCTGACAGAGATTTCATCCTGGGGATTTGTGATTGCAGCTAGGCTTCGCTACCATTTACAGGCATCCACAACCTAACTGGAAGATCTCCCTCGTCTTGGTTCTCCATCTGATTTTATAATTTATTCCCCAGCTTTCTTTTACCAAGCCCACCTTTTTGCTGCCCTTGCACCTTGTTTTCTCTGCACAGACTCCTTCCAAATAAGCAACCTATCCCTAACTAGGTTTTCCCTGTTGGTCTGATTTCTACTAAATCTGTACCCAACTATGTAGGCAATTTTTGGCCCAATACTGATGCAGGTATCTAGATGAGGTCAACCTTGCACACCTCATGACTCCCTGCCAGTTCTTGAGTTCTTGTATTTCATGTACATTTTATGCCTTCTGGACAGAATTATTATAGAATCATGGAATCATTAAGGTTGGAAAAGACTTCTGAGATCATCAAGTCCAACCATCAACCCAACACCACCATGCCTCCTAAACCAGGCCCTGAAGTGCCACGTCTACACGTTTTTTGAACACATCCAGGGATGGTGACTCCACCACCTCTCTGGGCAGCCTGTTCCAATGCTTGACCACTCTTTCAGTAAAGAAATTTTTCCTAATATCTAGTCTGAACTGCCCCTGATGCAGCTTGAGGCTTTTTCCTCTCGTCCTATCGCTGGTTACTTGGGAGGAGAGTCCAACACCCACCTTGCTGCAACCTCCTTTCAGGTAGTTGTAGAGAGCAATAAGGTCTCCCCTCAGCCTCCTCTTCTCCAGACTAAACAACCCCAGTTCCCTCAACCGCTCCTCATAAGACTTGTTTTCCANGGGGTTGTTGCGACCAAAGTGCAGGACTCGGCACTTGGCCTTGTTAAACCTCATACAATTGGCCTCGGCCCATCAATCCAGCCTATCCAGATCCCTCTGCAGGGCCTTCCTTCCCTCAAGCAGATCGACACTCCCGCCCAGCTTGGTGTCATCTGCAGACTTGCTGAGGGTGCACTCAATCCCCTCATCCAGATCATTGATGAAGACATTAAACAAGACCGGCCCCAGAACCGAGCCCTGGGGAACACTACTTGTGACCGGCTGCCAACTGGATCCATTCACTACAACTCTCTGGGCTTGGCCATCCAGCCAATTTTTTCCCAGTGAAGAGTACAGCTGTCTAAGCCATGAGCTGCCATCTCCTCCAGGAGAATGCTGTGGGAGACAGTGTCAAAGGCCTTACTAAAGTCCCGATAGATAACATCTACTTAAGCCTTGACTCCCCTACTTAGGTGGAACTAAGCACAAGCAGTTGCTCATCATACACACAAAGAACTTGCATAACAGAGCAGTAGAGTAACCTGTTCTGTACTTGGCACAGAAGCTTTACCCTTAAAAAGTCTTAATTGCCCTTCTGGTTCCCTTCAGAGGCCAAGCCTCTTAGCTTTGAGGCTTACTGCTCCTGCAGGGCCTGTTGCTCATACTATACCTAAGTATTTGTCTATCGTAAATGAATATTTCTGAATAGTCATGTCCTCCGTTAGTTTCTGTGAAACTTAGTTTAACCAGTGCCCGTTTGAAGTGCCTCAGAAGCATTCAGATGCCTGTTTTTACTTTTTGGAAAAAATGTAATTTTGGTGTTTCTTTAAAGCATGGAGGACATCACTGATGGAGATAATCTGAATAGCCCAGATGTTTCGATTGCTGATTCTGTCCTTTAGTTGCTACACAATATCCCCTCCTAGTATTTTTAGCTTTTTTTTTTCTTTGAAGGAAACAGAACTGACTAAAATACTGAAGCAAAGATCTATTTGTGACATACCAGAGGTACTGAATTTACAGATAAATTGCTATGTAAGGATGCCATGTCTGTTTGCACTATGAGAACATATATTTACACCACAAAACTTACTGCTTCCAAAATCTGTGTCAGTGGCCAGTTAAGAGTTGGACTGGTGTAAAAGAAGTTCTTTTTGAGGGCCACTAAACGTAATGATGTGTACAAAACCTTTGACCTGACCATGGATTGCTGGAATTGTGAAATACCACTATATTTGATTCATACTTAACGTTCTTTCTAATGGTACAGATTTGAGTCTGGGACAGAATATTTATGTAGATGGACCTTGACTTGACCCATTGCAAAAGTGCAGGGCTGACGCCCTTGAATCCATGTATTTAATACATACTGTGTACTTCATTTATCTCTGATCTACATTGTATAGTTGCTGGTATAGACGTTTAAATTAAATTCTATTCTAAATAGAATCTGTTGTGTAGAATAGCTTCTTTGGCTATCCAGACTGTAAGAGCACATTGTGTGTGGTATTTTATCAGTAAACTCAAAACTGATCCAGGTACTTGATGGTATAAAAACAGGACAACTGCGATTGAAACTACAGGACAGTGCCTGTCTGAGGGAAAGTGAGAGTCGGCAGCATCACTCTCTGTAGGTCAGCTCTTCAGCTGTTGCTGTAGAGCTGTCAATGAACTCTCAACATGCTATTTTAAAGTCACTTTTCTAATATCAAGCTCTCTTACTGTAACCAGGGTGTTTAATTGTTGTTTTAGATACAAGCAGATCTTCAACTCCAGCCACGTTAGCCTCTGACCCAGCTACTTGTCCCATCATTCCTGGATGTGAAACAACCATTGATATCTCGAAAGGGCAGACTGGTCTTGGTCTGAGCATTGTTGGAGGAGCAGACACTTTACTGGTTGGTTGGAAAAATATGTGTGTCACTCAAATGAAATAACAATAATGGAATTAAAATGTCTGATAGAAGAGATTTTGTCTTCAGTTGTTCCTGTAGCATTTATAGAAAGATACCAGTTCAGGGAAAAAAAAAAGGAAAGTATAAATGAACTTCTCTTTGTTAATCACAGATGAATTATAGTAGGAATTTTTGGTTGCTCTTGGTTCAAAGTAGGGCCATGTTCTTTCAACATGCAATTTATGTTTGTTTTATTTATCCACAGGGAGCAATCATTATCCATGAAGTATATGAAGAAGGAGCAGCATCTAAAGATGGGAGACTGTGGGCTGGGGATCAGATATTAGAGGTGTGGTGGTTTCTTTGGTCACTTTTATTGTCGTTTGCTAGCTAGGCATCTTCTCTTTTTCTGCTGGAAAGTCATGCGCACTTTATCATTGTATGCTTTCATTGCAGGTGAATGGGATTGACCTCAGGAATGCCACACATGATGAAGCAATAAATGTCCTCCGACAGACTCCCCAAAAAGTTCGTCTGACTGTGTACAGAGATGAGGCCCAGTACAAGGAGGAAGACATGTATGATGTACTCAATATAGAGCTCCAAAAGAAGCCTGGCAAAGGCCTTGGGCTGAGCATTGTTGGGAAAAGGTGTGAATGTACCTGAAGAGTCAATACCTGGGACTTGCTGGGCATGCTCATATTTCTGTTGGGGTCTAGTGCTCAGATGCTGTGGGCTTGAAGGCTGTACATGTCATTTTTGTGCCTAAGCTAATTGGCCATTCCTAGAGGAGCTAGCCCAACATTGCTCAACAGAAAAATGAGACATTGTTCATTGTGTTCCAACAGCAAGCCATAAAAATGGCCCTCAAACAATACTGTAATGCAAAATCCATGTATGTATTTGCAGAAATGATACGGGGGTGTTTGTGTCAGACATCGTCAAAGGAGGAATAGCAGATACAGATGGGAGATTGATGCAAGGAGACCAGATATTGACAGTGAATGGAGAAGATGTTCGAAATGCTAACCAGGAGGCTGTTGCAGCTTTGCTAAAGGTATTGGGAAAAGAGAAGGTAGATAAAAGTTAATAATTGAGATCCAGATTTTTTGAAAGCTTTAGTTTTGTTCAGACTGAGTTCAGACTATTATTGAGGTGTCAGTGAGAATGAGCTGTGCATCCAAATTTAAGCTTCTTGAAGTCTAGAGCATTGAGATTTTGATACTTTGCCTGATGAAAATCGGAGTAGTGGTGGTGCAGAGTGCCATATGTTTATAGGGCAATAGAAGACTATTACCTAGAACAACCTAAAAGCTTAACGTTGTATTTTCTCCAACAAACTGGTAACTGGTTAACTAGCTCACATTTATAGAGAGATATGCAGAACTGACTTTAAATGATGGAGAATTCATCAGAGTAGTTGTGCCAAAAAGTGATTGCTTTCACAGTTGATAATGTTCATCTTTTTTTTTCTGTCTGTGTCTACTGTTACCTTACATCCATTAAATACTATAATGCATTTTCCAGTGACCAAGGCATCTAGTATAAGAAGTTTCTTTCTCACAAAGATAACTGAAGTAAACTCCCAACTGCAGCTCTTGGAACCAGAATTTGTGTTCTCAATAAATTTTGTGCTTCTGATGTCCTCCACCTATTTCCAAATCAGAATGAAGTCAGATATACAACATTTCTTGTGGTCTGGCAGGAAGTCCAGGTGGTCAGCCAGCTTGTCTGTTTTCCATCCAGGGTTTTCAGTCATTCCTGCTGGTATGGTGAGGATTCCATCGAGTCAGCATTTTCCAATGGAAAACCATTCCACTGGAAAAAATTTTAACGGCCACTACTCATAGCTGACTCTTGGATACATAGACACACAGTCATGCTTCTTTGCAGTCACATTTCCAGATCTTGAACAGTTCCTCAAGCTTTTTTTTTTCCTTTCTGGGGGTGGAGGGAGGGGTGGGGGGGCTTAAAAAGGGGAGGTAGGAGCACTTTTTCTGTATTTTCAGCATGTGCCGGTAAGTGAGAATGCCAGAACAGGGTCTGTGTTCTGGCAGTGAACTCGTTAATATACTCTTCTGGGGTAATAGTACTTTTCTATTCTTACCTGATACTTTATTTTATCTAACGACAGTACGTTTCTTCTTCATATGCTGCACTTCTACATCTCCTCTAAATTAAAATGCCATTTTATGTGGAAAGTTTCTTTCATTTTGGCAAGCTATTTGGAGTATCTAATTGAAGAGTCTTAGTTCCCACTTATCATTCATATAGTCATGTTTTAAATCATAGAATCATAGAATCGTAGAACCATTAAGGT
>WAAD01002270.1:4339-15855 GCA_013389945.1 Fregata magnificens
TTAGCCAGCATCCTCAACACATATCCGCTGTAGGTTCAACTTTTCCTTAGAGAACGTGTAGCACAACCATTAAAAAGATGTACAAAAGAACTAGAAAAGTTCCATTTCTGTTCTGTTACTGCCATGAAATTTTTGAGAAACTAAATCTATACAAAATAGTCTTTCTGTGCTCGCCTTATACTTCTGTAAAATGGATAGAATTTTCATTTCATTTTTAGTGTCTGGAGGTTCAGCTAAGATTCTTCCAGGTAAAGGACAGAAATGCAGAAACAGACTATCTCTGTTCTAAATTGATCATAATATTAACTGATAAAGTACTAAAAGGGGTGGAGGGGGGGAGAAAAAACCCCATATTTCCCAGAGTGCGGGAAGTTATGTAATTTGGCCGAGGTAACATGAAAACATAGGAACTGAGTCCGGATTGATTACGTGAAGACCAGCTGGCTGCCTGTGTCTTTCCCACTAATAAAACCCACTGATTCACTTGCAGGGATATTGTGATAATAAATGAATCTATGTAAGCAAGTGAGATAAAAGGAGGTATAGAAATGTTGCAAAGTATGTTAAATTCAGCCTTAAGCAAAGACTTGGAATATAAATCTCTGTGTCACAGAATCCCCACGAATCCCACATAAGGGACCTTTGTGTTCCAATACCATTCTCCATATGGGAGAAACTTGACAGTCCAATTGTTCCTTTAGGCAGAACAGCCTTACTAGTGAAAAAAGGACCCCAACGCAGAACAGAAACTCTTGTCTTCACTTTGTGCATCAACATATCCTCTCCTTCCAGGTAGATAAAGTCCAACATAGTTACATGGTGTCCTAACTCCACTTTTCTGAATGTCCTGCATCGTATATCTTCATAGCTTTTAAGCACTAATTTATGAACAAAGAAATATACCTCATTGCGTAAAGAAAAATGCATTCCTTATTAGTGCTCTAAATACTGGAGCTAATGGAAATTTATGTGGGCCTAGAAACCAAACTTCATCTGTGATTTTTGTTTCAAATTAATCAGTTTTGCACACCTAAATGCACAAGACGTTTGTCAAAAAAAATCAAGGGGTGACAATTTTTGCTCACAACTCACAGACCTCCAATTTTATAAAGTATTATTACGAAGCTACTAAACCAAATCTGCTATAATTCACTCTTCACTCCTCTTCACATTGAGTCCACTCTTCTCGTACCATCTTCTTTCTCTGTCATCATGCACTATCATTGCTGCTTTGATCTAAGAAATAGCTGACTGTATCTCTTTGTATTTCATCAACTCTCTATTGATTCTTAAATGTCAATTAAATGCATTTTCAGCCTCACCTGTGTTTTTCAGCTTCCCCAATAGTGTCACGTTTTTTCAGTCTATAATAATTTAACTTTGGAAGACATTTTCACATGTAATACTTTCATACAAAATGTGATTTATTGCATTTCAGTGATATTTAAGAAATAAAATTTTCATACTGAAATATGCTACAAATAATCTCTAGCTAACTTATAGCTGCTTAGTTAACCATATGTCAAATCATTCGTTTCTATCTCAACTTGGTAAATTTGGTATAATAAAGCTGTTGAAATGTATGTTCTTATATCAGCTGTACACCAAATAACTTGTAGATCAAATGTACAAAGACAATGGAGTTCAAAGGATGCATTTGTTATGTCATCACAGATCAGTTAATAATGCAGATGTCTAATTATGTAATTAGACTTAGCATTCAGATGCCACACAGGATTAACTTAATTACAAAATAGATTTAAAAATCAATCCTGCAAAAGGTAAACTTTTATTATGGGGCTGTTCAATATATTTTTCAAATATTGTAAATGAAGATATAAAGTATTTAAGATACCACTAAATGCAAATTAATGGAGAAATACTTTGTGTGTGTGTTTCTTCTTAACAGAAACATACTCATACATTAAATTTATAGACCATTACTTTGTCTGGTAGATAGCAGTAATAATGAAGCTAATGCAGAATTCTAGTTGTATCTGGAATAGGATATAAAGAAAACCAAACAATGTTGTACTAAATAAATGTAACCTGCTCTAAAAGAAAGCAAAAATCCCAGTTGGACAAGAAAATGCACCACATTTTTGTGAGAATGACCTAGAGAATATGCATGCTGATGCTGATTAAAACATGAAAGAGCTATTTCAAGTCATGTAATTCAGTCATAAACTGAAACCATAATTTGTCCAGACTCCAATAATCAGCAAGAAAAAGAAATGATGGGTTGACTGATTTCACACCAGTATTTCAAAATGACCGGGGAAATCTTCAAACTCTGATCAGAATTTGAACCCAATCCGTTACAAAAACAGACTGGCAAAATCAAGAATCTGACTGAGTCTACATTTTATTAACAGTTACTGAAAAAAAGGGGTCCAAAACTGTAAAAATATGTTTCACTCAGTGAGAAATCAAGTGGTTCTCTACGCACATGATGCATCAAATCCAAAACCTATTAGAAGTTAGAGGGAAAACTCACATTGATCTCAGTGTGCTTTGGATCGAGTACTATCAGACTCCCTCAACAATCATAAAACAATTACTTAACAATTGTTAGCTTAGATTAAAAACGCTGGAGTGAATGGTGCATGGCTATTGCTTCAGTATGGGCTGTGTAGAACCAGGACCTTGCTTGAGGCAGTTTAAAATGGCTCCATAGACTTAGCTATTAAAACCATAACTGGTTCCTAGATGCAGTTTTGACTAGTCAGAGAAGACTTGCTTTCTGTCCTTGATCCTCCCAGAAAGAGGAATCCAGAAAACACATCACCTGGGACAGGCTCAACAAGTGATTCTTTTGTCTTGTCTTTTCCCACTTGCTTAAGCTAGGCCCCTAAGAAATTCTAATCATTCATAAGGTTCTGTACTGGGTCTGGCTGAGGGGGAGTTAGGTTTCCCCATGCATAGCTTAAGGCACACAGAAGCAGAAACCAGCTTTTTTGATTTATGAATAAAAATCACTGACATTTTAAGGCCTGACCAAATGATAGTTAAAGATTCCCTGTGATTTCACTGGGCATTGAAATCGCGCTAAAATAAATACCAGAACTGGAAGAAGGCTAAGGCAGGTGGATTGCAGATTTATGGCTTTTCCCACATTCATAATACCACATCTACCCCAAGAAAATTTCAGAATTGTGGAAATGGTGATTGGAAGTCATGTAGCTCAACCTTTTGCCTGAAATGGGACTAATGCCAACTCTAGATCAGGCCGACTACAGCTTTGGCTGAATTCTCTGAGGCAGATACACATTTCCTTACTGGTGAAATTTTTTTTCCTAATGTCCAGTATGAACTTTCTAAGAGCAATTTATGCTCATTCCTCTAACCAGCAGTACACTGACCCAAAATAAGTATGACAGGGTGTTGCCTTAAGAGCGATTTGTATTTGAGGTATGTTTCTGTACAGCATTTACTTTTTCTTCCCAACTGTTCTGCATGTGGCAATGAAGACTGCTATGTGTGGCAACACCAATTCAACAGGACCAAATCTCTAAACTGTTTTTACCAATTCACTTTGCTGAACAACACAATGGGGAGAGGTCTCATCTGCTTCTTCCTATCCCCCATCCTTGCTGTTAATCACTGCAATCGGGAGTGTGGAAGAAGTAAGCCTGCAATTCATATCTGTTTAGGCTCAGTTCTGGGTGACCTATAGAAGATAGGAGATATTTGTTTCTCTGCAAGGGTGCAAAGCATAAGCTCCAAGTGAGTTCACAGCAAATTTCAGTCCATTTCAGTACCCCCATACAAAGAGCCTGTTTAATAATAACTTGTACATGTTCTAATTGTGGATGTTTCCTTCTTAGGTGAGATTGTCTTCATTCTTTATATACTTTGCATACTTCGTTTATACTTTTTTTCTTTAAAAACCAGTCTAAATAAACAAAGGATATTCAGACAGATAATTGTTGCTAACTGAAAATCCCTCAGCAGTATAATTTCCTACAATAGCATCAGTTCATGAAGTTTTTATTGAATTTTACTTTTTGGAAGAGCACACTGACTTGACAAAATTTTCAAAGAAAAACTTTGAAACAAAATATGACTGTCATTCCTTTTTGAGGCTAAGTGGTTCATTTCAATCTTTATATTAACCTTATATATACTGTATAATCATTACTGTAAAAGTCAAAAAGAATCAAATGATACATTTGAAACATCTTTTAACTGCTTTAATTCAAAAAGTAACACAGTCAAAGAACACGCTGTGAGATCACCAGACTGAGAGGGGAGTGGAAATTCCTGCTTCCCTTTGACTCATAATGCAATTAATTTTTAGAATGTCAGAATTTCTCTCCAAACAGAAATGCCAGGTCCTGACCAGCTGGGCTGATTAGGGCAACAATATTTATTTCTGTAGTTTACTGTCTGATTTTACTATCTTTTGAGTGTCAGAGTGAAACATCAGAATAAATGATCAGTAAAGGTCATTCAAAATGAGTTAAAGTTTAAAAAAATTCTGCACAGTTATAGCTGAGAATCTGCTTCTTCTACAGTCACATCGGTTGCATGTTTACCTTGACTTCTGCTCACACACACACACTCCCACCAATATGGAGCTGGCCACCTGCCAACACAAGAAATACATAAGAGCACAAAAGGACCTGTTACCATTAGGTACACGATAAGTACTGCCAGATGTGCACATGTTGTAAATTTAATTCAGCCTGTAGCTTTTTGCCAAATTTATGATTTAAAAAAAAAACTTAACAGAAAAAAAGCTTTTTTCTGTTGAATTTAACAGCTAAAATGCTGATGGCCAGAACTAATGCTGTCTGGTGTGTTAGATGATTTTATTTTCCCATGCAGACAAATTCAGAGTGGCAGAAAATGCCAACACAGTTAAGATGCAAAAAGGAAACCTGTGCTGTTTATGACCAGCAAAAACATAGCCCCTGTGGGACAGGCACCCTGTCCGTGAAGCTGGGTACTGGCACTTTCAGTTTGAGGACACTGATGCATCTTGCCACGACTCTGCAGAGATGAGTTGGAGCTTAAGACCTGCCCAGATGCCTCTACACCACCAGTTAAGTGGCGAAATTAAAACCAGCTGTGAGTTGCTTCCTGCTGTTCTTTGTGGAGCACCTCTGTGGACTGGCCAGGCAAAACCAGTCCCTGCTGCCGCAGGAAATTGGGACCAGGGGACAGTTTCTGACAAAGATTTGTGAGGAGTCTAAGCCAACCAATTTAAGCTATTCTCCTTTCATCAGAAAATTAGATTAACATAGAAAATGAACAAATATTGTGTGGATGGCTGTTTAATGAGCCCATGACAGGGTACCATTCATTTTAGTCTTATGTGTAGACCAGCCCCATCCTGGTACTTCTCCTTTCTGACTCCTAACAATAATCTTTCTCTGATCAGCTCCACTGAACAAAGTTTTATTATTCCTAGCATCAAACAGGATCTTTAAATTCCCAAAACTGTTAATCTCCTTCAGTATGTCAGCATTGCCATGCCATCTAACACATCCTATCAGCATGTTAAGCTTAAACTAGTGTGTTGGGAAGCAAGTCACAAATTCCGGTGTCCTTCTCTTCTCCCACCATTTTGCTGCTCCTGCTCTTTCTCTTGCCCAGGTACAAAACAACACAGTCCCCGAGCTCTGGCTCACTCACCAGTCCTCTCTGGTTCCTGCTTAGTGCCGTAGAAATGCTACTCTAGGCAGACCCCAAGATAGTGGCTGCACTTTCAGCTAACCTGAGTGACTTTAGAACCCCTGGCAGAAGCCTGGGCAGTTCTTAGTACCTGATAGAAAACAGAGTAGCTGCCGAAGCACACTGTGAACTTTCTATGAGAAATAATCCTAAAACCGTAGCACAGGGAGGACCAAACAGTCTACGTGTTTATACAGGCTTACTGGATATTTTGCAATATGGAGATCCAAACCATCTAAACTGTCACCCTTGGCCTCCGTGCCAAAAAAAGCTCTACCATTCTAAGCAGAGAGATACTTTAAATTGTCATAGGAAAACATAACCTTAGTGGTATTTCAAAGCACCTCTCTGTCTCTGGACCTCTCCTAACCCAGTGATGTGAAACCTGGCATTTTCTGAGGATCAGCACTTCACTGAGCCATGGTCACACTTCTTCATTGAGGTGAAAAATTACATGTGCTCACTGTAGGAGAGCTTAATGGTAAAAACATTTCCCTAAGGTGACAAATATAGTCTTCCTCAGCTTCACATGGTTTAGAGCTCATCCTCCCACTCCCGTAATCACACATTCAAGGAAAGCTCCCTTGAACTCCAGGCTCTAAGTTATCCTTGATAAGAATGCTCTTCACATCCCATACTGAAACGAGGTCAATTTGCAGCCAGGAATACAAGAAGTGCCAGACAGAGAGAGAGGACACAAGTAGGTAATATCTGTATAGCATGACGGAGAGGAAACCTGAGTTCTGGACCTTAATTTCAGAAGTACTTTAATACTCCATCCAGTCAGGAGCCAAGCCTAGCCCTCCTTGCTGTTACCCAGTAGGAGAACTGGAGCGTTCTTCCCAGAAGAAGTGGTGGTTAGGGCTGACAGGATGACAGGGTTCAAATCTCTTCAGACTGAGGTAGGCTTAGAGACAAAGTTTCCCTTTTCTAGGGTAAATGCTGTGATTACTCAACTATTATGTAAATGGTAGGCAATACATGTTCCTCTGGCTGCCTTTCTGAATTAATTCAGATATGTCAGTACTTGTTAAACAAGCTCAGCTAACAGTTACCAGATCAAACTCCTGGGCACACTTGGGCAAAGAGGTGTCTTGCACTAGAGAGGGGTGCCTCACTCCCTGGCCTGGGATTCATCTGAATATGGATGGTAGTCTAAATATGTGTGCTTAGAGACATTTTAGGTTGGCTGGCAAAGCACCTACCATGTGTATTAATAATGAGGAGCCCAAAAGACCCCCATGACCCCTCTTCTCTGCAGGGACTAGGGAAGACTACACGTGGCAGCCAAGTATTAGCAACTGGCCGGCCCTCTGAGCCAGTGGAAGACAATCCAGGTGGGACTCAAAGGCAGGACAGTCACTTTCCCATAGCACTGAGCTCTCTCCATCACATCCTGCACCTCAGCAGAGCTCAGCACTGCACTTCCCCAGTCATATCACTGCCATGTTAGCACTGCCTTGCATCCTAACAACCTGGGGCAGTTTGCTCATACCTGTCTGCAATCTAACATTCAAACTAGTTGTTTAACAGTGTATAATAATTTTCAACCAGCAGTGAAAGAGAATCCATTATATGGCCCAAAGACACTATTTCACATCCATTTTCCTTATGTACAAAAGACCTGGGTACAGAAATAAAACCATATTCACTCTTTTCAAAAAGCCTGGTACTGAGCTTAGATATGTTCAAGGACAGCATTAACTTTTGCACTGTTATTTAATGAATTTGTGGTCTTTTAATTACTGCTAGGTCACCCACAGAAAACGCTGCCCTCTTCTTTTTAAGTAATGAGTGGGTACAGGAATTATTCGTGGGTTACTGAACACATCTCTAGTCATTAGTCTACCGTTCATTTCAGAAGAGGCTGATTACATTAACAATCCAACCATCACAAGAGACCTAGAGATATAGTGGTCATTTTTTAAAAATAAAGATCTCACACCACAAAAGAAAGCAAATGTGAAAACATGCATTCTGTTTTTGTACAGGAGTACTGTCTTGAAGGATGTCTGAAGAAGAAAAATGTTTGCTTAATATCAACTTGTGTGAAGGAAAAACTGCAAACAATTTTATGTACTTTTATGTGCAATCTCCATAAACAAAAAAATGAAGGGGAAATCATAGTGACAGTGCAAAGGAACATATTAAGTGGAATTTGAGACTAGTTCATTGATTTGTTTCATATACACCTTTCCTCTTTTTTCATTGCTCTTTAACGTCTTGCATACAAAGATGAACATGCACATGTGTCTGCAGCATGTCACAAGTTCCACTTTACTATATAGTTTATTCACCAACCTACGTCCGCATAAAGCACACTGATTGATTTCTTATATTAAAGACAGATGATATCAACAATGCTGTACCATGAATCTCTTGGGATAATCTTGTACTCCTGTGCAGCCTTCTATTCAAGAGCTTCACCTCTATCACACTGGGGTTAACCAAGAGTTTGTTTTCAACCCTGTATATCACTAACTTCATTCTGCTCTCTTCATGTTGAAATAAATGAAAAACAAGTCCTGTGAAAGCATTAACAAATTGGTAAGATAACTGATAAACTGCAGAAATCCGTCCTTTTCTTACAAGCTTCCCTATTCTCCACAGTTTCTTCTCAGATTGAATCGGGCCACTTGCAGCACATATAGATTACATTTTCTCACATGTCCCTGCTTAAGTACTACCTTTTCAATACATTATGTAAATTTTCATTAGAACTAATGAACCTATTTGTTGCCAATAACGTACTGGTTGGATTTGGCACTTTCTCCATTAATGACTCATCCAGGAACCAAAAGTTACCTTTATGGATTTATTTATTACATATGATTTTCACTCTAAATAGTATGATTTTTCAAATTTTCTTTCAGTGTTCTTCATTATCTCATCAGTGGTTTTGCAGCATTAGTAACCTTACATAAGATCACATTTTTTCTAAAAGTTGAATCAGGACCAAATGCAAAAGAATCCCTGACTCAAAATGCCCATTTAAAATACATTTTTTAGGGAATATTTGCTATAAGTATTGTATAAACAATGAGTTTCTTTGATGCTTAACTTTTTAGCCCTCTAAAAATTGAGAGCAAAGAGCAAGCTCACTACATATGTTACAGGAAGCTGGAACAGCTGTAATCTAAAATAAACAGTTTAATAAAAAAGGGTAGTTTCTTAATTGCTGTTTATAATCACAGTCAAAATCTTTTAGAAGATTACTCAGGACTTTTATAGATAGAACCATGTATAAATTTGACCCTTTGATAAGGAAACCAAATGCTGTATGCCACAGATATGGAGAACATGTGTTCTCTGTTTTGTGTTACGCCTTCTCAGAAGTTGCAGGAGGGTAGGAAAGGGCTGTCCTGGGACAGGGGGGCACAAGGCAGGCAAAAGGGTTATCATGGACCATTCTCTTCTTGTCCAACTTATGTGTGATACACCTCTAAAAGAAATAGCTATTTGTTAGATTGAATATGTTGTTAGAGTGATCGTCAATTAAATATTTTAAAAAGTGATACATGATGACTCACCATAATAATAGTTAAACCCTTTTCCAACATTTAACCTGTAGCCTCACAGAAGAAAGAGTCTGTCAAACCCATTTTACCCCAGAAGCATCTTACAGAGTCCACATTGATACAGCAATCAGTTGTACACTGAAGACTTTATTTTTAAAAGAGCAAAATCATGAGAATTTAACACGAACACAAGAAATTTTACTCAAACATATTAGTCATTAAAACAGTTGCAATCAGTAATTAATCAGTAAATAAATTAATTAGTAGAAGACCTGGGGAACTTTAGTTTGCCTCTCTCTGGGCTCTGTCACCAACTCAAAACCAAAAACATCCACAGGTGTTAGCTCTGTGCGAGTTACAGCATACATGTTGTATATACATTTCTCAACCATGTTAACCTTCTTGTGACTGTGAAAGAGAATACCCTTATGTCATGAATAAGAAATTGGATCAAAACACACAGGCATTTCAATATAGCTTTTTCCTGAGTACCACAGTTTGAATTAAATGTTACTTTATCTTGTACATATCAAGGTGCAGAGCTTTCCCTATCTCTTTTTGTACTGTGCCAGCTAGACTGATCTTCATGCAACTCTCAATGGCTATCCTCTGATTTGAAGAGAATATTTTACCAGTTTTTACTTCCAGGTTGCTTTAGTATTTGTCTTACATAATTGCAGCAGATTTTATTGTTGTTGTTGCTCTGGCCAAGGTGAGTTACAGAATCAGAGGCCTCTGAACGTGACATTTTTCAAAAGAATGCACTCAGAACGGTCATTAGGAGGAGTTTTAACCATAGCTTCATTGTGCCCAAACTGCCTTTGAGAAAAATGAACTGTAGGTTTAAATTCTTGGCCCCTAGAAAGCAGCAACATCTGACTCTTGACATTGCTGAATGAGAAACAAGAGGTCATTCAACTTACAAAGCCTATAAATTCAAAGCTCCAATTAAGAAAACACTTACAATGCAAGAGACTGTTTCAAACCAAGGAGAAATAAATACAATTTAGTATCATGAGCACTATGAAACTCAGCAGGGAAAGTGATCAGGAAGACTTACTTTTCAAAAACCCTAGTATATAATGGAGAACATCTCAAGATACTGGAGTGGAGAAGCAGCATGCTGCAAAGTAACATTATATCACCCCATGAAACACAAAGAAAGGTGAGACTACAAAGAGACAACAGAAGGCAATGTTCATCAGCTCTGTTAGCATAAGCTGAACTGCCTTAAGAGATAATGCACTGACAATTAAGAATGAATAGTTTAGTGTTTCTCTCCCATGATGTGTGGATATGAATATACAGGACTTAAAACACAGTTTTAAAAACTTCAGGTTGCTAAGTGACAACGTACTTTATCACCTCATTTACTATTTCTGAAGACTCATATTGAAGAAAACAGGTAACATTGGTACCCCTATTGATTTCTGAGCAGACAAAACTTATTCTTCGCTGGTGCAAAAATTTAATTATAAAACAAATTAATGTCTGTGTTTATCAGGCAACAGAAGTGCAGTTGTTAATTTCCATGCTATAAGTTGTATGACTCTGACAGCTAAATACATTGTTAGAAGAGTGTCTCAGTAATGAGTTTGGTTCTCTGGATTTTTTAAAAACCACATGTCACCTTTTCCATTTCTTGTTAATTGTCACTACTATACCAACAGTATAGGCCACTGTGCTCTTAAAATGTAGATACCTGCATAGATTTAAACACTCTTTTCCTTTAGCCTTCTTGAAGATTTCTAAGTCATAGCTTCTGGAAACAGTGCAGCTGCCTCAGGTCTGATCAATCCCTATACACTCACCCGAAGTCACTAATAGCTCAAGAGCATTATCTCAGAATATTCCAGCTTGTACAAGAGTTTGTAGTTCACAGTTCAGCAACATGTGAAATCTTCATATGTGCTCCTAAATTCAAGCACGACTGCCTCAGCACAAAACCCAATTATTTATCATTTAATTTTATTTAAATTAAAAATTAAAAGCCCTATATGCATTTCCTTGTCCCAGCTTCCTCTTTTGTGAGCACACCAGAAAACAAAGTTCAGAATCCTCTGAATAAAGTGCAGCATACAGTTTCTGCTTTGAATCTTTGCATTTCTCTCCCTCTTCTCAATTGCCAGGATTATATTTCCTGAACTTCTGAAACATCTATCCTTCCTGACATGAAAGGATGTCCTCCTCTCTGGCTTAAGTCCCAGGTATCTGAGAATTCTTCCTCAGTTTCAGCCACCTTATATTTCCAAAGAGCAATACAAACATTTAGGTTTGTTTGTGCTGTCTCTAGGAAGTTTGCTTCTCTAGAGTCCAAAA
>WAAD01002271.1:3417-26184 GCA_013389945.1 Fregata magnificens
GTGATTCCTGCAATCATCTAGCAGAAACTCAGAAAGCGTGTTAATATGACATGAATAAAAACAGTCATAGAAAGTTGACAGAGAGAAAATGGCAACTTGTGAATGTGTAGATAAAATGAGAGGAAAAACATGATAGTGATAGCGGAACAAAAGTAAACCAATGTAAAGTTCAAAGAAAATTATTTCTATTAGGTTTCAAATTCCACATGGACTCACACGGTGGGGTAGAGAGGAGAACAGCAGCAGCGCAACAAAAGAAATTTTATAAAAGTTAAACATTGGCCAAGTTATTAGTAAGAATATTGAAACCTCCCTTAAATTTTATTGCATTTTATTAAAGCAATTGATATGTCTCCAATCAATTCCTAAGTTCTTTCTCTTTCCAGCAACAGCTCTAGTCATTAAGGGATAAGGCATGGATCACAAAGCAGGTCATACATCAAGATATGTTACATAAGCACATCATATATGGTTTATGGAGCAATTCACTATCTTTTTACATTAATTTACTTATTTTTCCTTAGTAGGTGACTGAGATAATGAAGATGAATAACATTTTTCTTTTAGACATGAGCACTCAACAATTTTTTACTTAGTTTTAGTAGGTGACAGATAAAGGCGGAGTTCAGTCAAGATTTCAGATCCCATCCTTGATTTCAAAGAGACTGGGTTAAATTATCTTATTATGGACCCTGTTGTTATTAAATATTGCCTACTTCTAATAAAAATTTGAAGACCAGAATTACACACACACACACAAAAAAAAGAAAAACAAGGGTAGTGACGTATTGCTTGGAACTTGACTCTTACCTTAAAGTTAATCTGTTCACACTGACTCTGTGCCTAACGTTATCATTTGTTCACAGAAAATGGAAACTTGCTATATCCATGTCAAGCTTGAGCTGCTCACTATCATTTTTAAAATTAGACGCAACCCTGAAGCTGGCCTACTGATTAGGAAATTGGAGTTCAGTCAAGTCTGGAACCTCATTTTTGATTCCGCAAAACAATGGAGACATTTTGACTTAGAGTGGTTGCAATTCACTTCTAATTAACATGTTTAAAAACTGCAAACATGGAATGTTTTGATAGAATTGTTTGTTTTCATTTGCATCAGACAGTAAAGGATTTATGTTAGGTAATAAGCAAAACATGTGACTTGCAGAATACATGATCATTTATTTAGAAAAAAATATTTACAAGGTTAGATATCTGTTTTCTTTCAGCAGACTTGTTTCTTGGGTTGCTTAACACATTGCAGGATTAATTCTCATTATACTAATTGCTTGATAAATACATTAGGTTCCTTTGAGTTTGCTTTTACTTTTGAATTCTTATTAATTTTTATACTCTGTCATTAATTCCCCAATTCAGTCTAATGTTAGAAATAATCTGTGAGAGTTTACACAGAAATTTGTATCATGAAGCACAGAACAGTTACCCATTGGTTTTGGCTGTGGAACACGTGTTTTCAACTACTTTTCAATTAAAAAAAGAAAAAAAGATAATTGCAATTAATTCAGGTATGGAAGTATTTTGTGATATTGGTTCATAGAATCACAGAACATCCCACGTGGGAAGAGACCTCAAAAGATCTTCCAGTCCAGCCTTTTGTGGGAAAGGAACCTACACGACGTTATCTACCACTCTGTAAAATCGCATCTTGAGAATCTCCAGCAATGGGGACTTCACCATGTCCCTGGGGAGGTTGTTCCAGTGAATAATTATTCTTGCTGTAAAAAAATTCTTTCTTCTGTCAAGATAAAACCTCTCCCACTGCAACTTGTACCCATTTTCCTTTGTCCTCTCCATGTGGCTCCTTGTGAAGAGAGACCCTCCATCCTCTTTGCAGCTGCCCTTTAAGTACTGGAATATTGTGATGAGGTCCCCCGGAGCCATTCCTTCTCCAGGGAGAAAAGACATAACTTCTTCAGTCTTTCCCCATAGGGCATTTTCTGGCACGCTTTGATCATCATTGTGGCCCTCCTTTGGACCCTCTCCAGTCTGTCTGCATCTTTTTTGAACTGTGGGGACCAGAACCGGCCACAGTCCTCCAGGTGCAGCCTGACAAGTGCTGAGTAGAGTGGGATGATCACCTCTCCATCTCTGCTAGTGACAATCCTGTGGATGCAGCCCAAGATCCAGTTTGCCTTTGTTGCTGCAGCAGTGCACTGCTGACTCATGTACAGCTTGTTGTCCAGCAGGACCCCTTAAAACAAGGCTGCTCCCCACCACACTGATTGTAATGAATGATTAAAATCATCAGTTGGTGCTGGAATCTGTCAATTATTAAGAGCTTCTTTCACAGAATCATAGAATCATTTAGGTTGGAAAAGACCTTTAAAATCATCAAGCCCTACCGTTAACCTAACACTACCAAGTCCACCACTAAAACATGTTCCTAAGCGCCATGTCTACGTGTCTTTTAAATACCTCCAGGGATGGTGACTCAACCACTTCCCTGGGCAGCCTGTTCCAGTGCTTGACAACCCTTTCCGTAAAGAAATTCTTCCTGATGTCCAATCTAAACCTCCCCTGACGCCACTTGAGGCCATTTCCTCTCATCCTATCACTAGTTTCTTTGGAGAAGAGTCCAACACCCGCTTCACTACAACCTCCTTTCAGGTAGTTGTAGAGCGCGATAAGGTCTCCCCTCAGCCTCCTCTTCTCCAAACTAAACAGCCCCAGTTCCGTCAGCCACTCCTCATAAGATTTGTGCTCTAGACCCTTCACCAGCTTCGTTGCTCTTCTTTGGGTGCACTCCAGCACCTCAACGTCTTTCTTGCAGTGAGGGGCCCGAAACTGAACACAGTATTGTGTGGTCTCACCAGTGCTGAGTACAGGGCAAAATGAAAGTGAGAACATAATGCTGGTTTTAATTTTTTTCCTTCAGAACTGAAATAGGAAAGTGGCAGAACCAAATGACCACAGAAGCTTGCATAGATCTGGCACTGCCTTTATTGAAACATTACAAAATACATGTTACTGGACATAAATACAGCAGGTTAGATTTTCCAGATAGAAGACTGGTCCTGAGACTGCTGGAATCTAGCTGAGCAATATAAACCAAAATACAATACTGATGTCATTAACAAAGTAGCATGAAACTGGAGGACAGTTTGAAAGTTAATTTTGACTCAGTAATAAAAGTTTCTTAGGATTTGTCAAAAATGACAGGGAAACCAAGTTAAAGATTTCTTACAGCATGTCACATCTGTGACTAAAATGGCAGTTAGAATCAAATATTATAGGTGCATTGAAGTTAGTTAAGTTATGCATACGGGTCTTGTGAGCCTCAGCTAACAAAATTTTTTGAAACAGAACAAAAAATTTTTTTAAAATGTCAGCTCCTAGAATTTTGAGCAAAAAAGGGAAGTAATACAGCTAAACTTCCTGAGTCACAAAGAATGATGGAATGGAGGCCAGTGCCAATTACCAACCTCCCAGTCTCCAGGGATTTTTGTCTCAAGTTTTTGAAGTCCTTGAACTTTTTTACTTTATTTTACCAGAACCTAAAGGGATTTTTTAACCCATGTAAAATTTTAACTCCCATAGTCTCCTGTAGCAAAGACTTCTACAGCTGAACTGTGTATTTTGTGACTTTTTAAATTTGTTTTGAACCTTGTATCTGCTAGCTTAATTTAACGTCCTTCTATCTTGTATCGGAAGAATCAGAGAGCAATCATTCCCTATTATCTTTGTCCCAGACATATTCCCTCAGTTGTCTTTTTTTTTCAGGCTGAAATGTCTTAGGTTTTCATATAGAAGACTTTCATATAGAAGTTGTTCAACTAATTAATCACCCTGGTCCTCTGAACCTTTTCTTATTCTTCTATATGTATTTTGAAGTGAGGAGAACAATGCTTAAGATGTGCCTAAGTAGCATAATTTTTTTCCATTGCATTTCTTTGCAGAAAGAATCCTAATATTATTTTTTTCTTTATGGTTTTTCATGATAAAATCTTAAGATGAAAAGATGTATCTTTTAGTCAATTGAGCTCATCTAAGCTGCATGTTCACTACTACATGCAGAGAATAACAGCTGTTGTCTCTGGTCACACTTAGACCATATTCCATTAAGCTTTCTTCCATTGCCTCCCATGGCATTTCTGGCATAACTTCATGCGTAAAATTTATTGTTCTTTTACTTCTTCACAGAAGCATAGTCTGTTGACCTGACTACTTTAGGTCCTCAGACAAGTCCTAAAATCCTCATCCTCTCCTAGCTCTGCATGCCTGGAGAACTTTGGGGTATTCCAGTACCCCAATGTTAATTCAGAGATATGGGAAAGCCTTTGGAGGAGTGTGAGATGTAACTGCATTTTACCTTAACTGGCACGATAAAGACAACTGGTGGACAATGTGGGCTAAAGGACAGTTTATTATAAATACTTTGCCATTTCCAGAAACTCTGTTCCCTACTTTTAATCATCTGATTTATTTCTTGAAATGTTTTTGTGGTTGACTTTTTTTTGCAGTTTAACTTTGTAAATCTTTGTCTGATATTTCATACATTTCTCTGAAATATTTGTATAGCCTGTGTAATTAATCTCATAGCCATGGTAAACTTAGTTTTCATAACACCTGCTTTAGTTGTGAGTGTTTTATTTAGTGGTGGAGACCACATCCTGTGCTCTCTTTACTTCCCTTAATTAACAGTAGCATGTTCTCCCAGCTCCAAACAGTATGTTTTCACAGGTTGCTCTCCAAAGTGACACACTTTAAACTTGTGTTTGTATCATTTTTAATTGAAGGGTTTAAGGCCTCTAGAAACCATTTTGAGCACATTGTGACTCTACTCTTGATTTAGAAATGCCTCAAAGTTCAGTTAATTTTCAGGATCTTCAGCACTCGTGGTGTTCTGGAGGAAATTGGGAAGAGTTTTTCAGAAACTTATTTTTTTGTAAAGCATTGTAGCCGAACATCTATTAATATGTTGAAAAAGTAAAAAGCTGGGTTTCTATTTTGCTGATTATTCCAAATCATTTCTTTCTTATTCAGCAAATAAAAATTTTGGAGAGACTTAGATGACAGAGGGACTGGAATTTTTTAAAATTCCGTTGTTTCTCATTTTTTGCTTATCACAATGAGACAGAATTACATTATTAGGTAAAAACTTCTGTTCTACCCCAAGTGGTCTATTGTTAGATCTGACTATGGACTGTGAACAAATTACCTAACAATACATAATTAAACTTCACATATGAACTAATAGAAAATCTTCAAGGTTCAATGATACTATATGAAAAGTTTTGTGTTGTCTTTGCCATCTTCCTTTTGTCTTTGCTAATTAGAGCTTTTGAAAATTTGGGGGAGTTTTGAAATTAAAAAAAATGTTCTGGTTTTGGCTGGTATAGGGTTAATTTTATTCATAGCAGCTTGTATGGGCCTATGTTTTGGATTTGTGCTGGAAACAGTGTTGATAATACAGGGATATTTTTGTTATTCCTGAGCAGTGCTTACACAGAGTCAAGGCCTTTTCTGCTTCTCACACTGCCCNTCCTTTTTGGCACGCAGTGTGGGGCTTGAAGATTTCAAGAAAATGACAGATTTGGTTGGAATGTGCTAGATTGAATTTATAGCTCTTATTGCAGTTCACCTATTAATGGGCAGGCGTTTGCGCTTGCCATGAGACTTGCTTGCCTTACTATATATTAGAGTCTAGTGCTCGTTAGTGGCTGCTTTTTGCTTTTGCTGCTTGCTATAATGAAGTACTTCTTATCATCTTACTGTGCTGTGCCTGGGAACATTTGATAATAGCAACGGCCATGTGCCTGGGCTGGTAGACAGCCAGGGCATCACTTGTTTCTGTGCTGCTGTACTGCACAGGCTGGAACTCCCATATGAACTCGAGTCAAAGGGACTGTGACCTGTGGATGAGTCCACACAGGAGCAGGACACCCTGAAGCGTCTTTGGCTGTGAATAAGTCCACACCAGAGCAGGTACATCTCAAAGCATCTGTCACCGTGGTTATGTCTGTGCTGCAGCAGGTGTACCTCTGAAGAGATTGTGGCCCAAAAAGTCCACCGGGGTGGAGTGAGCAAGTGGCTGTGTGGTACTTAGATGCCAGCTGGGGTTAAACTACAACAGTTGTACTTAGTATTCTTTTCTGTTTGTGTCTATCAAGATTTAATTACATGACAGCTTTCTACATGGTAGTCTGGATTTTTTAGTGGTGTTAAGAAGACTATTGATTTTTTCTAGTCCATGGAGTGATGTACTAAAAAACAATAACTCAGCTACTTCGTACTGCAGAGCTTCAGAATAAATTGCTGTAAGGTGGCCAAAGATTTCTTTTCAAAATCTTGTTACCTGTTGAGTGGTCTCTAAATATTAAAATGAATGTAGGAGTCAGTATTTGCACTCATGAGCATTTTTTCTCTGTTGGCATGACTTCAGTGTTTTTAATTTAAATAGCAAAAATCCTTGAAGGTTTTCTATACTATGAGTGATCAGGAGAAATCAATCTCTGTGGCCCAGAAATCCTTTTTATTATGAATAAATTCTAGACAGGCATAAATTTGATGTGAGAAATGCTTGAAGGTGCTTTCCTTTGATCATTTTTAAGCAGCCAACTGTTTCTAAATATTTTTTAACTATAAAGGGACTTTCCTCTATCTTAAAAACTTCATAAAAGTTTTCAGTTTTGCTAGTGAGAAAGCATTCTGTTTTTTTTTTTTTTCCAGTTTTGCTAGTTTTCCGACCTGAGATAGCTTCCTTTTCACTGCCTTCTCTAGAATTGCTGTTATGCTTTACAACCCTCTCAGGATGATTTTCAGTAAGTTCACTGCTTAAGGAGAAGTTGGCAGCTCACGGTTTGGATGGGCATACTCTTCGCTGGGTAAAAACATGGCTGGATGGCCGAGCCCAGAGAGTGGTGGGGAATGGAGTGAAATCCAGTTGGCGGCCGGTCACGAGCGGTGTTCCCCAGGGCTCAGTTCTGGGGCCGGTTTTGGTTAATGTCTTCATCAATGATCTGGATGAGGGGATTGAGTGCACCCTCAGCAAGTTTGCAGATGACACCAAGCTGGGTGGGAGTGTTGATCTGCTCGAGGGAAGGAAGGCCCTGCAGAGGCATCTGGATAGGCTGGATCGATGGGCCGAGGCCAATTGTATGAGGTTTAACAACGCCAAGTGCTGGGTCCTGCACTTTGGTCACAACAACCCCATGCAACGCTACAGGCTTGGGGAAGAGTGGCTGGAAAGCTGCCCAGTGGAAAAGGACCTGGGGGTGCTGGTTCAGGCAGCTGAACATGAGCCAGNTGAAAGGAGGTTGTAGTGAAGTTGGCGTTGGGCTCTTCTCCCAAGTAACTAGTGATAGGACGAGAGGAAATGGCTTCAAGTTGCGTCAGGGGAGGTTTAGATTGGACATCAGGAAGAATTTCTTTACCGAAAGAGTGGTTAAGCATTGAACAGGCTTCCCAGAGAGGTCGTGGAGTCATCATCCGTGGAGACGTTCAAAAAAGGTATAGACGTGGCACTCCAGGGCCTAGTTTAGGAGGCATGGTGGCGTTAGTTGATGGTTGGACTTGATGATCTTAGAGGTCTTATCCAACCTTAATGATTCTATGATTCTGTGATTCTTAGATTACAAAATGTCTAGCATCTAAGACAAAGAATTTTCACAACATTTCTCTTCTTTTTCTTCAGGATTTTGTTCCAATATTTTTGTGGGTGCAATGCAGTTATCATGGGTCACAATGTTACAATGTAAAGGTGATTCCATCATTCTGCTGAAGTTAGAGGACCATAGAAGAAAACGCCCCTGCAAAGTATTAAGGAGATTATAGTTGTTTATTATTATAAACAACTGAAATCAACAATGAAGTTCTATGTATGACAAATTCCCTGAAATTTAATTTGTTTTTATTTTTCTTTATCTTTCTGTACTTTGAAAAACAACCACAACATGAGTGTCTTAGGTTCTTCCTGTAACTTCAGAAATTTTCTCTGTCTAGTTGTCAGCCTGAACTTATAAGAGGGAGACTCTTAATATTAAAAGACAGATTTTGTTAATTCTGTTTGACAATCTTGCAAGGGTGTAATGAAAAATGATTACTAGAGTAGTTAATAAACGCAGACTGCTGTCAGTGGCAAGCTCATTAGTCTTTGGTAATATGCTGTTATGTTAGGAGACTGGGAACTTCTTTGTGCCTGTTGCTTGTTGTCTTGCAAGTGAATCTCAAATGCTTCCTGCAAATCATCTTCCTTTCCTTTTTACACTGTCTGATTCAATATCTTCTGTTAATTTCACTGTAATCTGCTTTAAAAATGCCATTGTCCTCAGACTTCTGTTTAGAAAAATAACTTTGAACACACTTAATTAAGACAACAGGCAACAAAAGCAGGAATCAAGCACCTGGAGGCTATAAGCTTGTCAGTCAGACCACAGGAGATTCACAGCATACAATCAGTTGTAATTCTTCTTCAGACATGCAAAGGACAACAGTGTAATTAGGAACAGTCAGCAAGGCTTTATGAAGACCGTATTTGACCAGCTTGATTGTCTTCTGTGACTGGTTACATAGGCAGGAGGTCAGTAAATCTAACATAAGTTTAGTCAGGCTTTTGACACCATCTTCCACAGCATTCTCATTTGAAAACTGAGAAAGTAGTCTGGAGGAATGGACTGTTGGTAGGTTGAAATGTAGCTGGCCCACTAGGCTGAAAGGGTCATTATTGGCTCAGTAATTACTTAACTGGTTGGCAGCCAGTTGCAAGTGGAATCACCCCAGAGGTCGATGATAGAGCCTGTGTTGTTCAATATCTTCAGTAATGACTTGGGTCATGAGGCAGAAGGCACTCCCAGAAAATTTATGGACAGCATCATATTAGGGATAGTGCAACATTGGACCAGGTAACCCAGAGATGCTGTGGGCTGTCCATTATTGGAAGTTATAAAGACTCCTCTTGACAAAACCATGGCTTATTTGATCTGTTGTTGGTCATTACTCTCCTTCAGATGGGAGATTGGACTAGATGACATCCAAAAGTCCCAAGGAGCTTTTCTATGATCCTGAAATTCTATTACCTGTGGATACTACAAGGTGGAGTTTTCAGTATTATGAGTCAGATGAACTTCCTCTGTTAATCTGTTACTATAATCAATATAAAGTACAATCTCAAAATCACCGCATTCAAACAGCAGTATGCTGCTTGTGAAATATTGCAAAACACGTTTCATTTCTTCTTTCTGAAAAATGGTGAAGGGAAGGACCAGAAAAATGAGGATATAATTTTGTCACTTGTGATTATGAAGTAATTGCAAAAAAAATTCATGCCATAAATCAACTTCATTCATCCTAAAACCCCAGATCTACCGCATAATATTTACTTTATTGTAAGGTTTATTTTTGGCCACTTCATCTATTAACTAGTTTTAAAAAAGAACAGATATAAAGACCTATTAGTCAAGCTGAAGAACCCCTGCCTCACTCACTATAAATAGCAACAGCCTGTCCGGTAAGGAGCAGCATGTGGTGAGGGAGAAAAACCGGCTAAATCACTAGAGGGTTTCTTAATCACATTGAGTAGTAACTTACCTCTGACATTAGGTTCAAATGAGAATCCTTACAAAATGAAATACTGCTTATCATGGGTAATAATGACAAGATCTGATCTGGAGTTTGCAGAGAGTTTCCATTGGTTTTTGTTTGGTTTTGTTTTTGTTTTTGTTTGGGTTTTTTTGCAGAAAGAAAAGTGTTTATAAGAAGCATCAGACTACGTTGACTAGAATCCATGGTACAAATAAAAAGGGTAATTTTTCACCAGCCCTCTCTTCTTAACTTTCTGATTATTTTGTTTCTTTTACCTAACTGAATATAATGATCCAGAGTGTTTTTTTCAGGGAGTAATGTTCAAGANCTTGGTAAGCCACTATATTATTTCAAGTAAACCAATACTTACTAGTAGGGGCAAAACAACTGTCTCATTTTTCAGTTCAGCTCTGCTACTGAATAAATAGCAGAAGGATCTGTCCTTTGCTCCAGCTATAAAATTATGCTTTCCATTGTCCCTTAGGCATTTGCATTTATAGAGAAGAGCAAAGGAAAGCCTAAAAAGAAAAGCTTCAGCAGCTTGGAGATTAAACTGAGATTTGCTATTCAAGTTACCAATAAAGCATATTGCAAGAAGGAAATGAGTATGCATTAAACACAGGACATTCTCTGTCCTCATGGAAATACTGCCTGCTTCAACAGTGGATAATCTAACTATTATTCATACCTCATGTACTTATAAAAGAAGAAATAAATGGAAAAAGATGACAATGCTTTCACAAAAGTATCTGATTCTACTTATTAAGGAGGAGGCTTCTTCTACAGCTAATTACAGTTTATCACAATAAACAGGTGCAGGTGTTGACATAGGCATTATGAATTTCACAATTTTTCCATAATTATGTTTGGAAGCAAATGTAATATTTTATTACAGTCATTTATTGTTTCATTAATTTTTTGACAGAACAAGGTCACCAATGTATTTTATGGTTTTCTATTATTTTCTGTTCGTATTACTGCCTCTATATTAAGAGAAATCAGTTTACCTTAACAGGGCAAGCGTGCTGTCTAGAATATATTAACTGAGCATTAGATTGTATTTCAACCTAATGGTTGAAATGGAGGGAAGTTGTCTATAACTGTGTCAAATTTATCTTGTCAAGAAACCTTCTCATTTTTTACCTCTTAGTTCTATGATATTTTTGTTGTTGTTGTTATTGTCATTATTGTTATTATTATTTAACCTGGGCAGTGATTGGATTGTGAAAGACAAATCATAGCAGAAGTCACGATTTTATGGTGTGTGGTCTTTGTTACAAGAACGATACAGTAGTAATTGAAATTTTGAAGCAATATATTAAGATGGAGGATCTGTTAAGTCTAGATCAGGAGTAACCAGAAATAACATTTGTCTTAACCATTTGATTAACAGTTGATTTTGTCAGGCTTTAGATTTAAAAAGAGTGAGTAAGTAATAAAGCAAGAAGTGACAGAGCTGAAGTGTTAATTTCAGCCTTGCAATGCTATTGACTTTCAGTAGCCTCTTTCTCAAAAACCTTATAACACTGTTAGCACCTATCCCAAATCCTCCTCAGCTGATCTACTTACTAAGTCCTGTGAAAATTCACAGCTACAGACCACTTCAGCACTTACTTGCTGCATTTGTCTAGAAAAATCCACACTCCTGAATTATTTCACACTTTATAATAATACGGGTTGGGTTCTTTTTTTTTCGTTGGGTTTTTTGGGTTAGTTTGTTTGGGGTAGGGGGACTGGTTTGTTTTTGGTTTTTTCTTTGGGGTTTTTGCTGGGAGATTGTATTTTTTTGTTTGGTGGGTTGTTTTTCATCCCGCCCCCCCCCCTCCCCCCCTTTCTTTTTTCTTTGTGGAATGATCTTAATTTCAAAAGGCAGGAAAAAACAGAACTGTGTGATTTTGCTCAGTGCTATTCTTGCCATAATGGACTATAGTAAGAGTGACACCCTTTTGCAATCTGTATTACAAGGTACTTCTGCCTTATTTCTACTATTATAACTACAGTTATTACTACTGCTACTACTGACTTGCTAGTATTGAAAGTCACTAAGAAGTGAATAATAGTTCCTATCTCTCTTCCTCATACTATTTTGAATTGACAAGACTTTGAACTGATAGCCTAGGATCTACCTGAAGCCTTTCCTTTTCCTCCATTATTAAAATATATACAAAGCATATGCTTTGGGGAGATGATAATTGTAGTTTCAGTCCTTTTATTGCTTTTAGTTAAGTGTAGACTTTAATGCTAACAAATAAATATGGGTAATATTAATTGCAAACTGTTTTGTTGACTATTTCTTTCCTTCAGCCATGCTAATAAGATAACTAAATGTCAGTAGTCACTATGTAATCAGAAAAAACAGTCTAGAGAATTTGGCAAGGTACACTCACAAAAGTAATTGTGTCTCCTCACAGTAAGCACATCAAGCTCTCTTGTGCTATCTGAGAAATCTGCATTCGTTACAGTACACACCATTAAATACACACATTATGGGACATTTCAAAAATTTTATTAGAAGGGTATAGAAGAAGTCAAAAGTCTAGATGATTTTAGCACAGCTATTTTTGTCAGCAAAAATAAGAAAGCAAGAAATATGGGAAAGAATTGATGGCACATCTTGAGTCACACTAAGAATTTGGTTTTATAGAACATTGGAATTCATTATGATATGAGGGTTGGCATCCTCACAGGTGGAGGAAGGAAGAGACTTAACACTAACATTAAAGAGGAAGTTAAATCAATAACGTGTTTTATGCAGATGTGTGTATGTATGTGTACATAGAAGTGTATATATATACACACATAAGTGTGTATATATGTATATATATATATGTATGTATATATATAAATGCTGTACTTGATTAGGGTGTTGCAAACTCATCAAGCTAATGTATTAAAGATGCTAAAAGTTTCTACATTGTATCTAACAAAAGCTTACTGTATGCAATATTATATTAACAATTATAACAATGCAGAAAGATTAATTATTCATCAAACTGAAAGTTGCTTTTTGCTTAGAGATCAGGAATCATGATTCCTTTATATCCAAGATGGGCAAAGAATGAGTGAAACTGTACATTAACACAAAGGAAAACACATTTTTGATATTACACAAGAACTAATTCAAATAAAGAATTAATAAAATTACATTAAAACATGAGTAGGATTTGTCGGTAGGGAAAGAAAAGCAGAAAATTACGGATGACAACTGGGAAATCTTCGATTTTTTGCATTGACAGTTAGCCATGATTCAACAAGAATAAGAAGGAAGAAATATGTCTAAAACCTCATTCTGGTTCACTAATAATTTTCCTGAAGTCAGAAAAAGTATAGATAACTAATTGAAAAAACAAGGCAAAATATGTAATGATGTTGTAAAAGTCATGCTGTTGAGAAATTTCGTAAGTTATTGTAAAGATATGAGAGAACATTTGACTGTAGTTACTGTTATGTTGCTATTAAGGCTATTTTAAGTTATATTGTGGTAAAAAAGTAATCATACCACTGGCATACACATGTTTTTGATAAAGATGACAAAAATTGAAAAAGAAACATTTTTAAATTATTCAATAAGTTTTATGTCCTATATTTGGAATTAAGCATACTGCTGTGAGGATTAAAAAGTAAGTTGGAGTTTTTTATTAAATAAGAAGGAGGTTAAGCATTGTCTACAAACAGAAAATCTGAATAAATGGCCTCTGAAAGAGATGGCTGACAAAGTCAGTGATTAACTATCTCTAATCCTGGAACACTGAGGAAATCCATGAAGTCTAGGTGAAAATTAATGTTATATTACAATTCAAAAGATGCAAGCTGATCAGGGTAACTGCCAGCCAACTTTTATCCTAAAAACTGGTAAATCATCTACGTATTTGGCAAGGTTAAACAGTTGGCAAACTTGGGTAGACAAAAAAAGTAAAGCTGAAAATGTTCTGATCCACGACTAGGTACATAGGAATAGAAGTGAAAGACACTGTTTTTCTAATTATTTATTGTAATGACTTGTGAAAATAGATATAACAGCTGTTGAAAAAGACACTGGATTTAGAAAAGCTGGAGAAACAATCAAATGGGAAGAAATTAACCCCTTTTGGATACTGTGTCCAGTTTTGTGCCTCCAATACAGGAAAGACATTAATAACTGAAGCGATGGTCACCAGTGTGGTTGGGGCTGGAGCACTCATCATGTGAGAAGAGGCTCTACAAGCAGATCAGCTGGTAGACCTGGTCTGAAAAATTGTCAACCCATAGGAGCCCTATGTTTTAAAAGTGTATTGGGTCTGGCTTTCCCCATAGCAGCCCTTATAGTGCTGTGCTTTGTATTTGCAGTAAGAATGGTGTTGCTAACACACCAATGTTTTGAAAACTGCTGAGCAGTGCTCACACAGCATCAGTTCTGGCTCTCCAACCCCCCAAAGGCCAGTAGGCTGGGGGCAGGCGAGAGGTTGGGAGGGGACATAGCCAGGTGTACTGGGTCTGGCTGAGATGGAGTTAATTTTCCCCATAGCAGCCTTCATAGTGCTGTGCTTTGTATTGGTAGTTAGAAAGGTGTTGATAACACCCCAGTGTTTTGGCTACTGCTGAGCAGTGCTTGCACAGCATCAAGGCTGTCTCCCCAACATTTCCCCCTGCCACCAGTAGGCTGGGGGTGGGCAAGATCTTGGCAGGGGACATAGCCAGAACAGCTGACCCAAACTGACCAAAGGGATATTCCATACCATATGACACCTGCTCAGCAATAACAGCTAGGAGAAAGGAGGAGGAGGTGGGGGCATTCGTTATTTACAACATCTGTCTTTGGGAAAAACTGCTATGCGTACTGAAGCCCTGCTTCCCGGGAAGTGGCTGGACATTGCCTGCTGATGGGAAGTAGAGAATAGAAACTTTGTTTTCCTTTTGCTTCAGCACATGGCCTTTGTTTTTGCTTTTATTAAACTGCCTTTACCTCGACCCATGAGGGGTTTTTTTCCATGTCATTTTCTCCCCCTGCCCTGTCCTGCTGAGGAGGCGAGTGACAGAGCGGCTTGGTGGCACCTGACATCCAGCCAGGGTCAACCCACCACAGCTAACCCAAGGTGACCAAAGGGATATTCCATACCATATGGTGTCGAGCTCAGAAACAAAAGCTAAGAGAAAAGGAGGTGCGCTGGTTTTGGCTGGGATAGAGTTAACTCTCTTTATGGTGGCTGGTATGGGGCTATGTTTTGGATTTGTGCTGGGAACAGTGTTGATAATGCAGAGATGTTTTAGTTGTTGCTGGGTAGTGCTTGCACTAGTCAAGGACTTTTCTAGCCTCCCATGCTCTGCCAGGTGCACAAGAAGCTGGAAGGGGAGGGGACACAGCTNCATTACAGTATTATTATTACTATTATCAATACTATTATTATTATTATTATTATTTCTATTATTTTACTTTAGTAATTAAACTGTTCTTATCTCAACCCACGAGTTTTCTTGCTTTTGCCCTTGCAATTCCCCCATCCCACTGGGGGGTGGGGGCATGAGTGAGCAGCTGTGTGCTGTTTAGCTGCCTGCCAGGTTAAACCACAACAGGACGGTATTTATTATTAAGGCGATTGTCTTCTGAAGCAACTGTTACACGTATTGGGGTCCTGCTTCCCCAGAAGTGGCTGGACATCACCTGCTGATGGGAAGTAGAGAATAAATCTTGTTTCTTTGCTTTGCTTCCATGGGCAGCCTTTGCTTTTTTTCATTAAACTACCCTTATCTTGACCCATGTGTTTTTCATCTTATTTTCTCCCCCCTCTCCTGCTGAGGAGGGGGAGTGAGAGAGCGGCTTGGTGGGCACCTGGTGGCCTGCCAAGGTCAACCCACCACAGTCCTTTTTTGGCACCCAATGTGAGGCTTGAGACGGCAGTTTTGAATTGAGTGTGCTATAGCTATAGTATTTATTAATTGGCAGGCTTCTATGCAGGTCACGGAGTTTATTTGCTGCAGTGCTCAGCTCTTTATTTTGCTGAGCTTGGAAACATGTTAATATAAACAATGGCTATGTGCTTTGCCATGGTATTGATGCCCTTACTGTGCTGGGGCAGCTATGTTGTGGAGAGGATGAGAGAATACACCTCCCTTTTCTCATCCAGGATTGATGTGGGTGGTTTTGTTGCACAGACTGCTGAGGTACTTGTTCACTTGTATGTGAGCTGTTTAATACTACTAATACTGTCAGCGTATTGTCAGGTTTGTGGAATCTCTTGTCATCCTGGTGTAAGAGGAGACAGCTTTGGGGAGAGGTGATACTGAAACATGCCCTGAGGTACCTGGTCCCTGGGTGGCAGGGTGTGTGGAAGTATTTGGGTAGGTGCTTAGGGCAGTTATCACCTCCCATAGCCTGGGATTTTATACCTGAACAGGCAAGTAACCCTTGTGAATTTATGTGCCCCCTGATAGAAGGGTGCCTTGCCTACCCCAATAAAAACCAGCAGCTTCAAGCACTGTTTTGAGGCTTTGCCTGTGCCTGTCGAGCCACAGTTTAGTACCGTCAGGGCAAGCACTGTGGCTAAGACAGGGACCTAGACCACCTCTGAGGATGTCATGATTGAGACAGGGGTCCAAATTACAACTAAGAACAGGACAGTTGAGACAGGGGCCCAAACCCCAACTACAGTAATCACCCCAGTAGTGAAAAAGAAGCAGTGGACATGAAGGTTGATGGGTCCATATCATCAATTAATAAGGGAGGAGGAGGAAGAATCTGACCAGGAAGCCAGTCCTTCAGCAAAGAAATGGGAGAAAAAAGGTGAGAGAAATGACCCAAGAGGAGGAAACTACCCAGTCCCTGACCCTGAAAGAACTTCAAGACGTGCAGAAAGATTACAGATGCCAGCCAGGTGTGCAGATTGTTGCCTGGCTGCTCCAATGCAGGAATAGTGGGACCAACAGTCAGAAATTAGAACGTAAGGGAGCCCAACAACTGGGATGCCTCCTTAGGGCCCAGAGAATTGACAGAGAAATTAGAAAAGAGACAACAATTCCCAATCTCTGGAGGCAGCTCCTGTCAAGTGTGAAGCCAAGATATACATTCAAGGAAGACCTTGTGAATTACCAAGGGAAGTGGACTACCGCTGAGAAAGGCATCCAGTATCTGGGAGAATTAGCGGTGCTGAAAGTCATCTACAGTGACCTAGATGACAACAAGTTCTCCAAAGATCTGAATGACAGCCTGTGTATACAGGCCATGTGGAGGAAGGTGGTCCAAAATGCACCAGCATCAGCTTCCAAACAGCTTGACAACAATATACTGCCCAGACTCGGATACTCCAGCTGTGGAGAGGGCATTTTCCTGGCTCTGAAATTTTGAAGAAAATCTCTCTCCCTCCTTGTCCCCTGGGACAGCACCTTGGCTGTCAGGGGTGCCACATGGAGCCCTGGCAAGAGGGAAAGGGAGCCCCAGGCACACGCTGCATGGCACTCTCTTGTTCTTCCTTCATGACCAGTGGGAGGACATGAGGAAGTGGGATGGTAAGCCCATCTTTAAGCTGGAAGCCCATGTACACAGTCTGAGGAGCAAGACAGCTGCTAAGGGGCCATCCAAGAAGGCTGTCAGTTTAATTGCTGTTGAGATGTAAAAAGGCAATCAGTGATCCCTCAGACGCACTTGATTCTGGTGAAGGAACCTCTGGTCTGGCAGTGCAAGGGTCAGACAGTGAATCCTCTGAACAGGAGTAGAGGGTCTCTGCCTTTGACCAGGAGGAGGAAAGGGGTGAACAGGTATACTAAACTGTGTGGGTGCGATGGCCTGCCATATCAACTCCACAGAAGTAAAAGGCTTTGTGAGACACCGGTGCACAGTGTACCCTAATACCATCACGGTATAAGGGCATGGAACCCATCCGGATTTCTGGAGTGACAGAGGGTCCCAACAGTTGTCTCTGTTGGAGGCTGATGTGAGCTTAACAGAAGACAAGAGGCAAAAGCACCTATTGTGACCAGCCCAGAGGCCCCATGTATCCTTGGCATAGACTACCTAAGGAGAGGGTACTTCAAGGACTCAAAAGTGTATCAATAGGCTTTTGGTGTAGACACCATGAATACAGAGAAGATTAAACAGCCATCTACCTTGCCTGACCTCTTGGAAGATCCCTCCCTCCGTTGTGGGCTTGCTGTGAGTCGAAGAACAGCAGCTGCCAATTACTACCATGATGGTGCACCAGTGGCAATATCATAGCAACCAAGACCCTCTGGTTCCCATCCATGACCTGATTCATCAATTGGAGAGCCAAGAAATGATCAGCAAGACTTGTTCACCCTTTAGTATGGCCAGTGCAAAAGTCTGATGGAGGGTGGAGGTTAACTGTGGACTATCATGGCTTGAATGAAGTCATGCCACGGCTGAGTGTTGCTCTACTAGACATGTCAGAGCTCCAGTATGAAGGCAGCCAAGTGGTATCCTGCAATGATACTGTCAATGTGTTTTTCTCAATTCCTTTGGTAGCAGAGTGCAAGCCACTGTTTGCTTTCACATGGAGGTGTGTCCAATACACCTGGAATTGACTGCCCCAGGGATGGAAGCACAGTCCTACCACTTGTTATGGAATAATCCAATCTGCACTGGAATAGGATGATGTCCCTGAACATCTGCAATACATCAACAACATCATCGTGTGGGCCAACAAAGCAAAAGTGTTTAGAAGGGAAAAAGAATAATTCAGGTTCTTCTGAAAGCTGGTTTCACCATAAAAAGAAACAAGGTCAAAGGACCGGCACCAGAAATCCAGTTCTTGGGAGTAAAATGGCAGGATGGATGTTGTCATATCCCTATGCATGTGATCGATAAGATAACATCTATGTCCCCTTGGTCCATAAAGATTCCAACAGATGTAATTATTTTTAATTACAAACTGAGAGTAGAAGCCAGGCTTGAGTAGATATTGACAATTCAACTGTCTCTGTATTCCATGAGATTTTAGGAAGCAGATTTCATTTCATAAATTAACTTGAAGGTGTGTGGTAGGTCATAGAATTACTTTTTAATCTCTTCCTGTTCCTTTGGGTTGGGATTTCCAAAGGTCTAAAATAATTAGGCTTCAAACTCTCATTGCCCTTTAATGGAATATGGTCATATTAAAGACAAGTCTGGAGCACTTTCTCTGTGTAAGAGCTGGATATTGTCCAAAATGAGAGATAAGCTCAAATTATTCGTTCAAACTGATTTGAAGACCCATCCTTAAATTACTAAGTTCCAAACACCTTTCAAGGACAGTAAAGAAAATATGATGTTTTGCTGGTGTAGTTGTTTCTTTCTAAATTGAAGAGTCAAAACAGCTGAAGAAAAATACCACTGGTGTTAATCAGTCAGTAAATCTTCTGCTGTCACTTCTTTATGATCTGGCTTCAAAAATGTCATAGACTTCAGGCTTTTGGCAGGATCTTAAAAGCTGCTATCCATTTGTCCAAAGAGCTTACTTTTTTTTATTTTTTTGAAAGTAATCTCTGTGTCACAATGTAAACAAAGGATTATATTAGGATGTTGTGTTGGTTTTGGCTGGGATAAGGTCCTTTTCCTTCATAGCAGCTTGTATGGGCCTATGTTTTGGATTTGTGCTGGAAACAGTGTTGATAATACAGGGATATTTTTGTTATTCCTGAGCAGTGCTTACACAGAGTCAAGGCCTTTTCTGCTTCTCACACTGCCCCACCAGCGAGCAGGCTGGGGGTGCACAAGAAGTTGGGAGGGGACACAGCCAGGACAGCTGACCCCAACTGACCAAAGGGATATTCCATACCATATGACATCATGCTCAGTATATAAATCTAGGGGAAGAAGACGGAAGGGGGGGATATTTGGAGTGATGGTGTTTGTCTTCCCAAGTAACCGTTATGCATGGTGGAGCCCTGCTTTTCTGGAGGTGGTTGAACACCTGCCTGCTGATGGGAAATAGCGAATGAATTCCTTGTTTTGCTTTGCTTGTGTGCACGGCTTTTACTTTACCTATTAAACTGTCTTTATCTCAACCCACGAGTTTTCTCACTTTTACCCTTTGGACTGTCTCCCCCATCCCACCAGGGAGGAATGAGTGAGCAGCTCTGTGGTGCTTAGTTGCCAGCCAGGGTTAAACCATGACAGATGTACCTACAGAAAAGCACAGTGGCATGGGTAGAAGTGGGCACATGAATCTGGCCAAGGTGGTTATGCTGCTTTCATAGCCTGAGAATGCACTATTGTTTTTTCACAGCACTTCTTTACAAAGTAGTTGTAGTCGTAATGAGTAATCCAATAACGTGGGTTTCATTTATGTCTGTTTCTTCCTTCATTCTCAGTAATGTTAGTTGTTATAAATGTGTTGGCACATATTGACACTGATTATACAAACTAAGCTATGGCAGATGCAAGAATGAGAGCTGGGGAGCAATTCTGTGTGTATAAACAATGCATCGTATGATGTCATGCAGTTTAAAATAAAAATCGGACATACAAGAACAGACTAAAAAATGTACGTGTAAGAGTAAATATCTTTTTATGTTACTTTTCCTAGACCTAAGCTTTCATGTTTTCTAGAAGCAGATGCTTCTAGCTACTCTGTGAAACAGTTCTATTTTGAGCCTGGTAGACCATGAATGAAATTTATTTCAAAATGTGCTATTTTAAGATTCCAGTATTCATTTATGTCTGCAGTTCGAAAAGCCCAGGAGTGCATCCATTGGCCATTCTCTATTACATAAACAGAAACCTGTGATTCCTTTTGTTGTACTGAGCTGGGATGTTGAACAGAGGAGTACCTGACCACCCTTGCAGGGGTTTCTTCTTTATTGGAACATGAAGCTATTCCAGATATATTTGCGGAATACAGGAGGAAAAATTACAAAAGACCAATGTATACTAAGAATCAATTAAAAATATTCTATTTTCTTGGTGTCAGTCACCTAGTCAAGCACCTATTTTCATATTCAGAAAATCCACAAAAAAATTGTGACTATTCTGTATATCTGCTCACCAACTGTTTATCATGATTGTAGGGGTGGCATTAAGCTGAAGTAGAAGAGATACTGCCTTGGATTGTTTATTCAACATTTTGGTATTTTTTATTTATTTTGTTGACATTCACTCCAAATTTAGAATCGGCTTATATGTTTACAAATGTAAATATTAGTCAGAATCTGTCATTATTGTATGACTAAAATAACAAAGTTTGGCGTGCTATAGCTTTGGAAAGGATGAAACTGCGATGTATGCATTATTTCTCTCAAAGCAGTGTTTTAGGACTTTTTTGATAAACATATATTTAGGAATTTCTTTTTCTTATATTTGCAAGTGGATTTCTTTGCAGTCCTAGTGACTTTGGTGTATGGGAGGTGGCGGATTTTCAAGGTAACTGCTTCCTGGAAAAGCAATTCATGTATTACTGAGGCTGAGAGCTAAGCAGCCAGCTCAGCACGTTAGCTAGGGTTTGGTGACACTTGGAATTAAATTTAGTGGGTTTGCTTGGAAAGGATGAATATCTTGGATAACTGATGGAACAAAGAAGGGGCTCGGGACCCAGCCTGAAGTTGTAACTAGAATTGCATTCACAAATTGTGACCACTGTAATGCCACATTTGCATGATATATTTTTTGTTATAACAAAATAGGTCACTTACGTCACATTCATAAACTTTGAACGAAGTAAAGAAAGCCTACCTCAATCTAATTTGTCTCTGGGATTCTAGATCATTAGCTTTGCAACTACATCTTTTGAAATTATGACCTAGAGATAGAATAATAATATCAGTCTCAGCTTCTTGAAACAAGAGGGTGAAACAGTTCTTTCTGCAAACTGATTTAGTTCAATGACTATGCTTTTTGTTTGGGAGTTTTTCTTTTACTTAAGCATTCTATTGCTACAAACTGCTACGTCCCTGACAGGGAATAAGTGTGCAATTTAGACATATGCAAGCAATAACCAATAAAAAGCACTTACCAGCCATGAAATAATGCAATCTGAGAGTATAATGAATTAATGCGTCCAGAAATTACTGGATAAAATGGTTTTAAAAGTTTTATAGAACAAAATAAATTAACAGTGTGCCATGAAATACTGGATGATCTCTCCAGACATGGATAAGCATTTTATTCCTGGTCGTAGCCAAGCATGATTCATAGTAAAAGCCTTCACCAGAATTTCCAGGTAGTGGTTATTTAATTTATTCTCTAACAAACAAAAAAATACAATGTGAAAAAGTAATAAGAAATAATTCAAAGTGCTCAAAAAGAACTTTGGTTCATATTACAATCTTATAATTTAGGCTTATATTTTGTCATATTTAGATTGTTTATAAAAATGCACATTTTGGGGGAGCAAAGCATACAGAGTCTGAAATCTTATTAAGACATCTTAAGAGCTGGACCACAAAATAGCATGCAAATTTGAAATTCTTTTGATCTTATGCATGCATTGTTTCCATGTTCCAGGAGATCAGTAGCTCACGTCAAAGAGTTTGTAGGATTCCTGCCCCTTTTATGCACTCTTTTTTTGAGTCAATGTAAGCTATTACTCATTGGCTGTAACTTTTTAGGGTGGAGATAAAGGTATCCAAATTATTCTTTTTCACCAAGCTTTCATACAGTTTTAATCAATGAGAGAGGGGAACTTCAAACTGAAGAAAGAATGAGCAACGAGAAAGAAAAACGAAAATAAAATATTCTATTTTAATGTAACTACATCTTCTAAAATTTCAATTAAAAAATTCAGATGTCTTAAGTGGTAAAGTGATGAATATCTAAAATAAAATATATCTGACCTGAAAATAATTATTTGGTAATCAGAATCTTTGAGAAATAGATTCCTAAACAGAAGCTTCACTTACTGAGAAGGTTTAATCTTACATTGTTATTTACTGACCTTATACATCTTAGTTTGATTGATAATAACAATATTAAATATTGTTCTAGAGGATTTCCCAGTTAATTAAGAAGTATCAAAATTAGCAAGTTTTGGACACTTGTGTTTGCTCTCACATTTTGGATCTCTGCCCATTTCTCATTGGAACAAATACAGTGGGCTTTTTTCCCAAGTGCAAACAAATTGACTGGAGTATTATACACAATGGAGAACACTTAAAGTGGATTTCTTCTACTGCTCCTCAAAAGAGTTAGAAATGTCAGTAGTATTAGATTTTTGATATATTACCTTCTAAGGTTGGTTTCCAAACCTAAGCGCAGGGCATGGTAAATGCAGGGCATGGTAAATGACTCAGTCTGGGAGGCTCCTGGAGAGTGTGGAAGATAACTTCCTG
>WAAD01002272.1:0-31989 GCA_013389945.1 Fregata magnificens
GGAGGGGCCGCCGCTTCCCGCCGGGCGGAGAGCGGGCAGGAGGAGCTGTGCGGGTAGGCAGACCAAAGAAAAAGGGTCTGTCAGGCAGACCAAAGAAAGAACGATGACTTCCGTTTCACAGCGCTCCCTGTACCTCTTTTTATGGGATTGTATTCCCTAACTACCACTTCGTTATTTCCCTTTCCTTTAAAAACAACATATAAATGGCATGTATGTCTATTGCTACAAAAATCTTAGCCCATGCTGTCACAATGAAGTTACTAAAAAAAAAAAAAAGAGGGAAAAATACACAACATGGTGAAGAAAGACATCCAGAGGCAAGACTGAGCAAGCACACTTTGTCAGGAGTCCAGTACCCTACCTCCTCTTTGGCTTCACGGTTTGTTTCCAGTCACCTTAAGACTCAGGGAAAAAAAGAAATTGAACAAGCAGTTCAACAGTGAGAAAGAACGGCCCTTTGCATGACATAGCTTGGTATGGCTATATTTACAAGTTAGTCATACCAAATATTGACACGAGGGTCACCTGATGGAGATAGGGAAGATGGAAAATGAGCCAGGTAGTATACAACCTGGTGTTCTGTTTCTACGATTACATTTCAAGTAGTGCTTCACCCCAAGTAATCTCTTTGGAAAAAGGTAGATACAGCTGCAGAACTGAAAGAGGCATTCGTGAAGTCAGCTGAACACCTGGATGGATTCTCCCCTAGCTTACAACTGCAATTTCCGTGTCATTTTTGGTCACCATCCCGTAAGGAAGGAGCAGCCTGTGTTTCCAGTACACACCAGTTCAACTCAGGAACTGCATCTTTCCTAGTAAGTTAGATGTACCCAGACACGTCTGTCATGCCTGGCATGGAGACCAGCTGGCATGGAACGATCTGCGAATTGTTGAATAATATGGATTATGTAGCTTCCTTCCTTTTGAAGAGACAGTGGACGTTATCAGAAACTGCGTTAATCCCTCTTATGAGGTAACTAACTCCACCGTGAGTCTGGGAATGGGGTAACTGGCATGGGCCAAAGACACACCAAGGACAAATTAACATCATAGACAATTATATTGCAATGCTCAGGAATATTCCCTTCAAATTTACTAATATAGATGTAAACTGAAAGTACAGTGGAGGTATTAACTGAGATATGAGGTAGGTAAATAAACAGTCTGTTGCCTTTTTATGCATGCAGAAACCGAGGCAAGGGTCTATTCTGATTTGTTTACACTGAATTATATGAAGATGTGTAATAGCTCCCATGACTTCAGTGGAGTTAATTGAAATTCACACCAATAGATTTAGGATGATAATTTAATATTCCAGCAGGTTACATTTTCTTAAGTACGTTTTCTTAGGGCTCCATCTAAGCTAACCATCTAGACGCTAACCACCTAAATGCTACCAAGCTCCTACTCTACATACATATTGCCAAAACTGCGGTCCCCGAGACTTCCACCCCCCCTCAGTCTGACTCCTGAGGCTTCCAAAGTGAGTAGGTGCACTGTTTGCCATGAGCACTCACAGGTTCTTGGACTTCTTCCCTGGATACCAGGAAGCGCCTGACTCTTGTCAACACTAAGCAGCCAGGATGGTGAAGAAAGCATTTTTCCAGGATTTACAAGATGTAAGTTGTAATCCCTTCAGGCAGAGATGAAAGATGAACACACCTTCCCAGCCAGGACAAAAACCTGCTTGCTTTCTTTGAAAGAAGGCAGAGAGGGAGATATGAAACCCAGTCTCAAAAAGCAGCTTGAACCCGGGAGAGCAGATCATTAGAGGTAATGCTATAATGAGTATTTTGGCTTGTCCTGGAGGAGTAGATTTGGTGGTGAATGGAGTGAAATCCAGTTGGCGGCCGGTCACGAGCGGTGTTCCCCAGGGCTCGGTTCTGGGGCCGGTTTTGTTCAATGTCTTCATCAATGATCTGGATGAGGGGATTGAGTGCACCCTCAGCAAGTTTGCAGATGACACCAAGCTGGGCGGGAGTGTCGATCTGCTCGAGGGAAGGAAGGCTCTGCAGAGGGATCTGGATAGGCTGGATCGATGGGCCGAGGCCAACTGTATGAGGTTCAACAAGGCCAAGTGCCAGGTCCTGCACTTTGGTCACAACAACCCCATGCAACGCTACAGGCTTGGGGAAGAGTGGCTGGAGAGCTGCCCGGCAGAAAAGGACCTGGGGGTGCTGGTCGACAGCCGGCTGAACATGAGCCGGCAGTGTGNGTCTGGAGAAGAGGAGGCTGAGGGGAGACCTTATCGCTCTCTACAACTACCTGAAGGGAGCTTGTAGGGAAGCGGGTGCTGGACTCTTCTCCCACGAAACTAGCGATAGGACGAGAGGAAATGGCTTCAAGTTGCGTCAGGGGAGGTTTAGATTGGACATTAGGAAGAATTTCTTTACTGAAAGAGTGGTTAGGCATTGGAACAGGCTGCCCAGAGAGGTGGTGGAGTCATCTACCCTGGAGGCGTTCAAAAAAGGTGTAGACGTGGCACTCCAGGGCCTAGTTTAGGAGTCATGGTGGTGTTAGTTGATGGTTGGACTTGATGATCTTAGAGGTCTTTTCCAACCTTAATGATTCTATGATTCTATGATTCTATGATTTAAAAACACCTGATGCGATTTTTTGTCTTATTTTTACAGGACGTCAAGTTAGTGAACTCTTCTGCAATCAAAATCTATGAATAGATCAATCTACAATGTTATTAAAAATGCCCTATCTTTAAAGTAAACATCATGATCCTCAGAATAAGGACCTTGTGAAGTAACCATACTCAAATGAGAAGATCAAATGCAGTATTTGGTGGATAGTTTTAACCGGTTTACTGTTCTGTGTTCGCTTGGTGGTTATGAAACAGAGGCAGTACATTTGGGATTCGGAACAAACGCCAGGCAGAATTTCTAGCTTTGTTAAATAACAGACATTAGTCACTGTTTTCACCAATTCCATTCTATGATGCCGTGCTAAGACAGTAAAGGAAAGATATCTTGACTTCTTTTACTTCCATGGTGTATGTGAAAACAAGAAAATGTGTTCTCTTCGGTTCTGTCTTCTAAGACTGGTGAAATTTTCATGCTAAGAGCCCTACAGTTTCAAGCATGCTCTTGTTTCAGCTGATTATAACAGACATGAGGGTTCCTATCTATATTTAATAAAAGCAAGTGCAACATTTTCTGAAGTGATTGCATAGCAGAGCAGATTGTTTAAATCAGGCTCATAACCAATACATGAACTGAGTGTACGCCTAGGAGAAAATTCCAATGGAGAACATTCATATGACTCGACTATAAAAATGCTTCTTGTGTTGCTCTTTATTGACTTAAGAACCTCAAAACCATATTTTGAAATAAACTTTTTCCTTAAATATCACATCAACTTACAAAAATCTTAAAAAGTCAAGTTGCACTATTGGTTTGAAAAACAGACTTTCCACTCCTCACGAAAGAAAAGCAGTAATTAATCTTCAGGTTATACGTCAATCCCGCTAGAGATAAATATGATGGAATGAGATGGTGCTGGTAATTCTGTTGGGTTAATTGACTGGGTATCAGTTGATGTGGCAACTGGAATTCCAAAATATTGACCACACACATGGAATCTACATGTGGGATAGTTACTTTTCAAACCTATATAGAAAAATATATACATTGCATCCAACAGATGATACTTTCCAAAGTCTCTGCGCCAAGCTATGAAAATGCAGAATATGTTTTCAATATAATGTATTGTACATAAGTATAAAATAATATTTATGCACCTGGCTCAGTCATCTCTGTGAGCCTCCAACTCTCAGAGGCAATGCCCAATGACAGCTGCTGGGGAGCGTAAAGATGAGGCATTAAGAATTCCTGTAGCACTGAAATCAGCCAGAGAACATATATAACTAGAACAAAAACTTCAACAGATGTTAGGGGTATTAAAGCCAATTGAGCATTTTAAGGACTTTCCCCATTTCCTACCTGATGCAAATGCCAACAGGATTAAAATCCCATCAATCATCGCTGCAACCAAAACTGAAGAACTTTGATACCGTTCCCAAATGTTTTATCAGTATTACAGCCAGGGCCAGCTTGATGTTTGGTAGAAAGTTAAAAAAAAACCACAACAAAAAACCCAAACCAGATTTTTGGCTAGAACTTTTCTCTGCATGTAAATTCAAGGCTAAAGACAGCTCTGAGTTGGCCAACGCATCAGTTATTGAGCCAGTTTCAAAATCATCTTCGATCAGCTTTGCAGTGCTGCACCAATGCAATAGTGCTGCACCAATGCAAAGCTAGTGTGGAAATCCTACTGAACCAGCAGGAGGAAATTTAAGTCTTACAAGAATAGTCTCACTTTTTTTAGTTGTCTTTCATGGTCCTCAGTGTATTCCCTGAAATCTCCAGAGACCACTCCTCTGAAATTATTTCATATTTAGGTTTTCAGAGAGACTTTATTTTCCACAGTAAAGATAAATGCCCCAGAGAAGGAAGTCAGCCTCTCTTGATTGTAGACTATTGCCTACAGGAGGACACTAACGTAGACCAGACCCTACACTAAGGGAGGGTGGGGGGTTAATCCCGGTCTAAGAAACTACCTTTCAGGCCGTAAGCAGTTCTATAGCTACTGTGCAGCAGTGAGCCTACTATCTGTGTGTTCACTGTTGGCTCCTATCTGTTCACTTAGAGTTATACAGCTGCAGCTGCAGAAACTGCCTTTCCACATCAAATTAAGACTACGAATAAAAGCCCTAGCTTATGTCTCTTTAGCTGATAGAGTGCATTACATTTTCTGGCCTGCTCTGATCTCTCTGTGCCAAAGGAAAGAGGACAGCTTCGGTGTACATAAGAACTCAGTAGTTTTAGAGGCAGAGTAGCTTTCTCTCTCATTCCCAGCAATGGTTCTTAGCTCGAGGAGACAAGTGGATCACATGTGTTTTTTAGAGCCATTGCTGATAAATGATAACATGTTTTGATAGCATAGCCTAAATTTGAGAATGTTATCTCACAGTGTGCTTGCAACACTTCTTAAAAAATTTATGCTGAAAAACAAATGCCATCTTAGGCAACATAAGGATATCCCATATGACTCACTATCAGCATCTGAATGCTAGGCACAAGCATCGACAACTTTAAAAAGCAGAGGTACTTTTTTCCTTCTGCGGGTCATCAGTAGGCAGGCATGCTGCCTGTTTAGTGAGCAGGCCCCCGTGACTGTCTGGTGGGCAGCCGGATGACTTTTTACAGATCAGATCTAGAGCAGGCCTATCGGCAAGGTCAAGGTGTAGGGACTGCTTGTAGGCAAGCATACTGTGTGGAGATCGTGTGCCTACAAAAGCAGCTAAGGGAGCGTGGGAGGTTAATCCCATTCTAAGAAACAATCGTTCAGGCCATAAGCAGTTCTATAGCTACTGTGCAGCAGTGAGCTTACTATATCCGTGTTCACTGTTGACCAGTGGTTCTCTCCTTCCAGAAACCAGCATTGCAGTCCCAACTGTACCTGGGCAGCCTCCTCATGACCAGCTTCATAATGAAATAAGCTGCCTTCCAGGGTAAAGGCAGAAAGTTTATTCAACAGCAGCAGCAGACTATAAAGAGCAGTCTATAGATTTAGGATTTCAACTCCTTGCCCTTCTTGATTCTGCACTTGAAGTAATATAAAGAAATCATCCACTAGCCTAGGGCTGTGAATGTTGTCTCTTTTTGGTATGGAAGTCTGCTGTCCTTTAGGGGAGAGAAAACATCCAGAGTCAGCCAAACTGCAGGAAGTCCAGGACCTGGCATACACAGGCTGCATCTGCAGTAAATACAATGTGCTCAAGACCATTGATAAAGTCTGTGGCACTTAAGCCAGCTGGCACAGGATAGGCCACATCCATTCTGTCCATCCGTCTTACTGCCTGTGAGAGGACAGCCTTATGCAAACTACTCATTAGGAACACTTCCTGGGCTGCCTAGCTTCCCAACAGTACCCAGGAATCGATCAGGAGAGTTGTCACAGACTAACCATGTGCCAGGGACTGCTCTAACAACTTAACGGTATTGATGGCTGGGTTCCAGTGCCAGCAACCCTCCCTGGCAGCATTCAGTTTTGTCTTCGGGTACAGGCACAACCTGTGGGTCCCACCTGTGTTGCAAGGGATAAAGGCAGGTGCAAACCGGCCATCCCTTTGGGGTCTCTCACCAGTTGGTACAAGTCCTGGTAGACAGGAGCTTTTTTGCATCATGGCCTGCATTGGAATAAAATAAGCATTGGAATCTGGGAACCGCAGCAGCTTCAAAAAGCAGCTTCAAAACTTGAAATCAGCTTAAAAAAATAGTTCCGTGTCTTTATGGTCAGGCAGCTGTACGCAGCCTCCACTGGAGGCAGCAAAGAATCAGTGTAAACTGGGCAGAATCACAGTGCAATCAACTTAGTTACAGAACAGAATAAATTATTTTTTTTCTTTTTTCTCCTCATATGCATTGTCTGTATAAACGCAAGATCTTTTAGAACATGTATGGCAATGGACCAAAATTGTCAATATCTTTAGTTTTAGCCCAAAAGAAAAGAAAAGGTTAAAAAATAATTCTATATGACCTTTACAAGCTGGTCGTTCTCCTAAGACAGAAAATTACTTTACCTCCCATTACATTACTTTTAACAAGCTATAACATACTTGCTGAGTATTTTGCTACTGCTAAATGGTTCTGAAACTGAAAATTGACTTGGATTTGACTTGTTTTATTGTTGGTGTTGAAGTGTCATATTAAAAAAATCACATTGTAAAAGTCTTTTCTACAATTTTCACTCTAACTTGTTTCTGTTTAGGAAACACAGCTAAGCAAAAAAAAACCCAACAGGTATAGCTATGAGAAGACCTTATGTTGCTGAATTAGTACCTACTTGTTATCATAAAAGATAAAAATCTCATTGGCGATTCACTATTTATTTTATTCATTTAGATTTTACATTGAGCTCAGCCTGGATAACAGAAGCAATGCAGTTGTTTTCACCTTTTCCAGTTAGCATAGTCATCTGGGGAAGTCTTCATGCATTTTTATAATTATTTAGTGACAAATATCACAAGGGAAAGGTTTCTGTCTTAAAATATTAATTTCCAATTAAAATATTCAACTGAGAGGTTATTTCTCTTGTATGCAAATTTTGTAAAATGTTGTTCTGATATACCAAAGAATTTGTCTCTGTAATTACAGGAATGCGGATGGACTTCTATCACTGCCATCAGGTACGGCACATAGATATGACTATTTACACCCATCTTCTTACTTATTTTGCAGTCCTAATTTAGTGGAAATAACACTTTGGTAGTTTCAGTTAAATCAGAAATTGCAGTCAGATGTTTCTGTCAGAGGCTGTCAAAGAGTGAGAATGTTCCATGGTCAGTGTTGCCCAATGCAGCTGTGACCTCTGCAGTTATACTATTTGAAAACACAGGATTCAGAGTAAAAAAACCTGCTTGTTTCAGATGGAGCTATTTGTCTCCTTTTCTTTGTCCGTTCCTCACTTGTTAGAAGAGCAAGAGGACAATACTCAAAGGAGAAGGGTTTTGACAATAACATTAGTGATTAGGAGCTAGATGAAATCTGGAACTTCCATTCTCTGGAAAAGTTCAACATTTCAAAACATCTTTCTTTTGATTTGAGACAATCTCACAAACAAATAAAAGACCTTCAAAAATATTGGCAGTGGAAAATAAATATTAAAAGAATTTCAGGAAATCAGAGTATCCTGTGATTTTTCCAAAATTAAATGGTGCACCTAGCTAATTCAGAAGTGGGAGGACTCATAGGAGTTCCCCAGAATTAGGACTAGCACAGGGAACATGTGGAACAGGATGTCTAACAAATTAAGTCTTGAAGGGCCTTCCAGGGTCTTTAAAGCTTGGATCTAACTGGATTTCCCAAGACTACTATGTTCTTGGCTCCATGACATCCTGCAACTCCTGACTGTGCCAAGAAACTTGATCTTGAGATTGGCTGTTCAGTCTGTTAAGCCCCCTATTGCCTGACTCTGAAGCAATCTGTTTGGTGCAACCTACTAGGGAGCTGCATTTGTCATTTGTCAGAGGTTGACAGAAAGTAAAATATTTCTGCATAACTTTGTTTTTAACAAAGGAGTGCTCCTCTAATGAAATATGGCCATGTTTGAAAACATCTTACTAGCTCTCTTCATGTAGTAGGAAGTTCTTAGTCTGAGAAACTGGACGAAGGAATAGAAATCAAAGAAGCATAATCCATTTAGGGTATTTCTTAGTAGCAAAACACTAAATGTTTCTGGCTTGGGTTTTTTTCTATAGCAAGGTAAAACTAGCTGCATTCAACAAGCAAGTCCTTGTGTAGGCAAGCAGTTACCTACCGAACAGTAAGGCACAAACAAACATCAGAAAAACTTCTGGTTTTTATGTTCATGACAAAAATAAGTATTTTCATCTTATTCATCTTAATCTATATTCAAGGTGAGATGGCCCTGACAGCAGAACAGTTATCTGTCAGCAGTGTATCCCAGGAGAATGGCAAATGGATCTGGCAGTTTTCTGTATCATACTTTGGAAAAGAAATGTTATTCCAATATTGATCATATGTGTCCAGGGTAAATGGGTGCTCCGACTAGTTGCTCCAGATAATGTGGAAAACAGGTATGTTTTTGTTGCCATGAAATTGCCAGAAAAATTGCATCGGTCTTTCTTATCTTACCCAAAGGAATACATCCAGAAGATCAAACTCGGGTGATATTTAACTCAGTAGAACCACATTAACCTTGGTCCTAGTTCTGTCAGCTGGTGAAATACCTCCATACTTTACGTCTCTAGAAAAGGTCTTAATGAAGCCAGCCCCAATTAACTATTCCAACATCAGTGGATTAATCATAGGTTAATGGAAGATAATAGAGATAAGTTATTGTGTTTACTTGCCCATTTTAACAGATTTTCCTGTTATTCAAGGCAAGAACAACTGACTTCTGTTCCAGTTTATATTGGAATGTTTCTTTTGACACTTTCTACAGCCCTTAAATTATTTTTATGTTCTTTTTTATGGTCCTTCCACTTTTTTTCCCTACATCCTTTTGTAAAAGGAAACATCAAAAGAGTCCATAGTATGCCAGTAACAGTCTCACCACCGCTGTATCTAGATTTACAGTTGCGTATCTCTTGTTAGTAAACTCAAGTGCCAATTCATTCTGTCATTTTGCTACAGGATGGCATTGGGTTATTATATTAGTAGCACATACTTAACTCCTTAACAGTGTGGTATCTGTGCAGTTACTTTTGTCAACAAAAATATATTGTCTAAAAAAAATATCCATCCCATCTTGGTTGACAAAACCAATTTTTTTGTAAAGTCTGTGTTGACTAAGATTAACTAGAATCCCATCTTTTAATTCTTTATTTAGTGATTTTTAAATCATTTTCTATTAATTTACCTCTGACTGGAATCAGACTAATCAATTATCATCCATATCAGTCCATTTCCTCATCCTGAATGGTGACAAAAAAGAAATAATTGGCGTTTTCAGTCTTCTACAGTTTCATTGACACTGTAATAAATAAATAAAATTAAAATCAGGAGGCCAGATGTTTCGTCAGCAAACAATTAAGTGTTACTGGAAACGTCTTATGCGCCTGTAAGATGCTTATCTGTTTTTGATGCTGTCTAATATCTTTCTGAGTTACTAGTGAATTAAGAATCTTTCCTTTATTCCTATGTGATCCATGTATCTTATCTGGCTTCCTTCTAAAGACAGAACAGGAGTATTAATTGAATAAATGTTCCTTTTCTGCACTATTAATAATTTAACAATTCATGTCTTGTTAAAAGGCCCGTTTCATTGCTATGATTCATTTCTTTTCAGTGCATTAGAATTCCTCATTCTTAGACGTGCTGCAAATGGATTTTTTTCCCATTGTTGTTAGCTTTCCTATAGTTCAGGTGGTTTTAGCTACCTATCATTGTGTTTCAATATTATTAACAGGAGTTTTGTAAAGGAAAGTCATGCCTTACAAATCTATTGTGCTTTTTTGGAGGAATCAGCATGCATTAGGGAAATCTGGCTGGTACTGTCAACAAACTCTCTCAAAAGGCTCCTACATAAATAAAGCATCTACTGAATAAGAACCAAAGTCCTTACATAGGTAAAGAATTGCCTAGAGTACAGAAAATGGAGATTGGAGTAAGGAGCAAATTTTCACAGTGCAAGAAGTTTATTGGTAGAGCCCTTCAGGGATCTGTGCTAAGACTGACAATTTCCAGCATATTCATAAATGAGGCATTCCTTGGAAAATGTGATAGTGTTTACTGATATTAAGTTATTCATGAAAGCCTGACCATGAAAAATCAGGAAAGAGCCTTATAAGACTGAATGGTCACTGTAATGGCAGATGAAACTCAGTATAGATACATCCAATGTTAAGCAAAATATATGGGGAAAATAATCTAAATTTTACACAGAAAGATTGATCTCTGAGCTGATTACTGTTCTTCTGGAATGATGTCTTGGAATTAGAACAGATAGTTCTGTTAAAAATGTCATCCTGGTGCTCAAAATCAAGTCAATATTAAGAACTATTTTAAAAAGAATGGAGAACACAATGGAAACGACTCCTTCCCTCTCCACGGAGTGGGGTGATCTGTCTGCAGCTGTGTTCCCTCCTCCCTCCCCACTGAAGAAATATGTACTAGTACTGGAGGAGGTTCTGAAAAGTTTAACAAAGGTGATGAGGTATGTGAAATAGCTTCTATACAGGGAACAGCTAAGTGGATTAGGACTTTCAACATGGAAATTATAGGAGTGAAGGGGTACGTGGTAGGGGACTATGAAATCAAGAGTGCTGTGGGTAGCGTAGTAAATGGGGAATGATTGTGCCTTCCAATACAAGGTTTGGGGGCCTTAGCTTCAAAAGAAATGGTAGGAAGTGGTTCTTAACACAACGTGGGGTTTATCTGCAAAACACCCTGACACAGGATGCTCCAAATGGTGAGAGTTTACATGTATCCAGAGGTGACTGGAAAAATTTATGGAAGAAAAAACTAAAATAGAAGGGTACTAAATTTAAAAAACTGACACCTCTGTCCCCTGAAGTTTGTGAATGAACTCCTGGGGATTCCAAGAGTAATCTTTTCTGATAAATGTATCATTAAATGCATGCACTTCTGTGCTATTTCCTATGCATCCTCTTGTCAGAGTCTGGATGCTGGTCTACGTGGAATCTTGATTTCAACAGGTATGGCCACTCTTAAGCAATGTTATGGGTGAGAGCAAATAATTCAGCCTAGGGCATTAAGAAATGTAAAACACATTGCAGTCCAGATCTGTCAGAATCAAAATTAGCAGTTGTGACAGTAGTTTGGTGCTACATTTTAAGCCTATCCAGAGCCTGTTTGCCTTCAATTACCTCAAAATCAACTACAAATTGTGTCACTGGCTCTAATTTTTCTCCTAGCCCTGAGGACACCATAAAATGTAGCAATTGGTTAACAACCTCAGCCCCTATTTTTATAACCATAATTGTCTTTCAAACCTAACCATGGTTTTTAACCAGTTTGGTTTATATCAGCTGCAGAATTTAGTTAATTCAACCTTGCTGGTGTCCAACATCCTTGCTCTGCAAATCTCATAGAATCTAATAATAAAACTGCTTTCTGTCATCATTTATAACATGACCTTAATCATATATCATATCCAGTGTTAGATTTAATAAAAGTCAGTGAACCAGCTTTTCCCTATACTTTTCAATAAAGCGGTTGCCCATGTTGGATACAGTCCTCATTTTAACCTTGCAGGTTTTGAGACATCCTGACATAACCTGTAATCCCTGTGCAACCAAGCCATAACACAACAGCATGGAAACCTGCATTTATAAACATTTTGGTCCTACCAGCACCAGCCCATTTCCTGGCTCTTGAGCTTTAGCTTCTCACTAGCACTTCCCTAACCTGTCATCCTAATCCCACATCTCACCTAAATCTTAGTTACAAGCCTACAAAGCAATAGATCTGCCAAAGTGATACACCTGAACAGAGGACAGCCGAGCAGTCTGCAATGGAAGTTAGGTAGTTTGTCTTCCAACGTATGAGTCTTAATGGATAAATTCGCTGCAAAAGTCTAGGCAGTACTATGTAGCCTCCATTAACAAGATCTGTTTGTCATCTGTGGGACAGATGTTTTGGGAAACCCTCTGGTACCTGAAGAAGAGATACTTCAGAGGTCTGTGCATGTTCAGTTACTTTAAGTTCGAAGTGTTCACCAGTTCAAAGCATTCACATATTTTTTGTTCTTGTCACCTTTTTAAATTTTTTTCCATTTCTTTGACTGAGGCTGGTACTGTCTCCACTCTCAGTGGTTGCTGTTTTTGCGCTGACTGTAATATTCTTTTATTTATCTTTCCAAGGACACTTCCTCAGACTTTCCATATCTTATTCTGTTGTTGTTGTGCATCAGGAATATTAAACTACATAATGGCAGCTACTCTACTCATTTATGGGGGGAGGGGGAGAAATGCAGTCACAGGTTATTTATGCTAACTGTTGCTCATGACAGAAACAAGTTACTTCACATTTAGAAGTCAATTCATAAAATGTTAGCCATAAACCATGCCTGTTAACTCCAGCCTTCACCCTACTCAACCAAAGATTTGATTTATACAGCACTTGTCCCAGTTCTTCATAGTCCTGAACCGTGGCCCATCTCCAGACCAAACTACTTGCTTAATAGTAGCCCAGGATGTCATCACATGCACTGTAACCTATTTTGAATTGCTGAAAACCAACTACATTTCTTATAGGTTGTCATGATCATACTTGCTTCAGAAATAAACATCAGTTTGATGGCTCCAGACCTCCAGCTATTCCTGAAGATCTTGTAAAATCTATATTAAAAAAAAAAAAAAAAAAGATTTTCAGCAGTTTCTGTTGAGAAACCTTAATTGGAAGCAGAATTAACTCTACTCTAGGCCAAAGACCCCTGACAGTTATGATCTCTGACCCTCATTATAATCCTGTAGATGACTATGCTTTGTTCTTCAGCTCTGTTACCCTTATAAACCACCTATTAATACTTGCTAGAAAATAAAATAAAAGCCATTATATGCCTGCTGGTTCCTGGTTTTATCCTAGCCGTGCGAGCTTTGCAGGGTTCAAGTTTAAAGCTAATTATTCTTCCTGTTCTGAATACTTTCACTTTACCAGCAATGCAGTGATGACTCACAAGAACTAATTTTGTTAGAGCTCCCTCAAATAGAGTTCATGTGTCTTTTTCTGAATCTAGCAAACCGACTGTTTGTGTTCCATAATAAAGCAATACACACATGCTTGCAATAAGCCCAGGAGGTTAATTCCTACCTCAGTGAATTAAGGTCCAAGCTAGAAGGAGTAGGAGAGCTTGCATACCAATTTTTCAAGTATTTGTGGATTTTAAAAGAGTGGGGCTGCCGTTGTGTGTGTCCTGATTCTTCTATAATAACTGAAAAAACTTCTTGTTTACTTGAGGAAGAGGGGCTTTGTTTTTGTTCCCTGGGTAAAATGACTACATTCACTTTGTGTTGAAACAATGATCAAGAATTGTCCATTGGAAGTGATGCTAGCAGACCTCCTGCAATGACCGTAGGCAAAGCCAGTCCACCTGAGATGGAGAATGTGTGCAGCAAGACATTGCCAGTAGGAAACACAGATTCAGAGTTCCTTAGAAAGAAACAAGGAGCTAGCAGCACACCACTAGCAACAGTTGCAGCAAATGTACCTATAGCCACAGTTACCAAGGCGGCAGCAGCAGTCCCAACAGAATCTTCAAGAAGAACCTGTGAGCAATTGCAAGAACTTATATCACAATAAGAGTTGCAGCTACAGGAGCAACACTGAAAACGAGGCTCCAGAACTAAGGAAAAGGATTAAAAGCTGTTGGTTTGATCAGTAGACCATGATAAAAAGAAAACCAACACATAGGGCAAGTAAAATGATGTTGAAACTCACAGGGAATGATTGACTCCCAATATAATCAGCCTGAGGGTAACCTAGAAGCATTGCTAGAGCTTTCAGGTGGCTTACTGAGATCCAGACACCCTTGGGTTGTCAAACCATCCAGTTTGTGGAAGGCAGCTTAGGAAATTCCAGGCCTGCTGCAGGAATTCTTGCAGGAATGGAAGGTCACAAGTCAAAATGTGGTCTAGCGTTCACTAAAACTGAAGGCTAGATCTTACTAGTTATTTGATATGAACATGATATGAAAAGCATTCTCAGGAGCTATTAGAGTATCCATGAACCAATACTGTATTTTACTTCATTAAGAGAGAGCAAGTTGTTGATCTCCATGAGATTCTGTGGCATGTTGTGAAGGATCACTATAATCTACAGGGCCTACATCTATTATGTTTAGCAAGTCCTTGATGCTTTCAACTGGTTCCTGATTTTCAGGTCTGAGACACAGTAACAGTAACAGATTCTGTCCTCAGGATAATAAGGTAAGATAAGCAGCTGCCTGGAAAGTTTTCAGAGATGTTTGTTTTGCTATTAAGGACATGCATTTATTTGGACACTTCTATACAAGTGGTTGCACAACTTCTGAATACAGAAAGCCTGCAGCATACAGTAAAAGAATAGCAGATGTGTGTTAACAACATTGAAGAGTTAGTGAATAGGATAGCTCAACCATATTAGTTACAAAGTGTGACAGAGATCTAACTCTGTGTTGACAGTGATACATCTGATGCCACAATTATCTTTTCTGGATGTTGGAATATTTTGATGTCTCTACCTTTAGGGTTCATCTCTTGCATGGACTGCAGCAATGTTAACAGGGAATAATACTGCAAATGTAACTGAGGAGTAAGCTGAGAGGATGATCTGCTTTCTTAGGTGCCGCTTCCCTGTTAGCGTACATTCACTCAGCACTCATGGTAGGAGTTTATTACTAAAACGTTGGATAGGTGTTCCCCACCCACCATTGCTGTCAGGACCCTGAGTGCACCAACAGCCCCTGCAGTCTTTTCCCCTCTCCAAGGTGTTTGACCACCTGTGGTCAAGGCCAGCTCTGATACGATGCAGCCATGTAACCTGGGATCAGACTGCTGTGAAAGGAGTTGTGAAAGAGCTGTGAGAAGCTGTGTTGGAGGCCTCAGCTGGCTCAGGAGCTGAATTTCAGTTCAGGCCCTTGTCCCTGGTCCTTATGGAACCCTTACATTCACCCCAAACCCATCTTTACCATACCAAAGGTATGTAGTAGCTAGAGAAACAACTGGAAAACATTTACCTGTATCACATCCATCACCTGTCTCATTTTGAATTTATGTCTGTTATGCTCCTAAGTGGAACCTTTACTAAAACTGTAAACTTATAATTTTCAATAAATCAATGATCTTGAGAATTCAATAGATGGCAAATACAGACTGGAAATAACAAATAGCTACATTGAACCCATCCACCTCTGTCAGTTCAAGTTTTGCTTTTGCTGGCCTTGAGAACTCAGGAAAAGTTAAATTTTTACTGTGTCATATAAGAACCTCACACCTTTTTCAAAAGCCTAGACACTTAACTGTGGCCAGGAGATTTCATCCCTCTCTAAATCCCTAGGTAAGGTATTAGTGCCCACCAGTTTCATAACATTATAAAGTGTTATAAAGTGAGACCAAATAGCTGATAATACAGTATCGGAATAAAGGCTCATGGTATTGGAATAAAAGCCAGTGCCAACAGGAGTGGGGGAGTTATTCTGTGGCAGTTATGATTAATAGATGCAAATTGAGAGCAAAGATTAGGAACAGTGCTGTAGTTAATGCTGGCAGAATAGACAGTGAAGAACTTGACCTTGCAGGCATCTTGCAAGCCATGCAGGGCTAAGGTGAGTGTTGAAACCACCAGGGCAAGCACTTTATTTTTGTTTCTGACTAAAGGTAGGTGTATGCTTTGGTGTCAGGTTCAGGTTAAGGAGAAAAAGGATACAGATATTCCAGACCCAGCCTTCATCCAATTTCTGCATGTTTAGCAAGATCCAGCAATAACCTTAAGAAATCAATCACTACTATTCTTAAACTTAATCTCAAAATTGGGGGGAGGGGGGCACAAGAGGGGTGAGAGGAGGGGAGGTAAAAGCACCATGCATAATATGGCTATATCCCCAAATGTCTATAATATCCTCTCCCCAATAGTACTACCAACACCAAACTCAAATCTTATTTTCAAGCTTATTATCAGCCTACAATAACCTAGGAATTAACTGTAAGATACTAGACCTTGCCAGGTCCAGCCCAAGTCCCAGTTTGCCAAGTAGCGTGCCTTGACAGTATAATGCAGTAAGGTTTTCATTTTGCCATAACCCCAACCTTTTCCTTTGTCTTAACTGCACACTAGCAGGCTGGAATAGCCACAGAGCTATCACCTAGGTGATACTCATTAGAGACTTCTTCCTACAGATCAGACTACTGTTAACAAGTTTAAAAATAAGAAGCAGGATTATGATAACAGGTACTACAGAGTTGGGATAATGGCTTTATCTTTCCTGCTAGGTCTCTAGGACCAGAATTATAGCTGATTTTGGTCTGAAAGAGAAGTTAAGGTTAGTTCTGTAAGGGAAGGGATCATAGTTCTATGGAAAAGGTAAAGTCTGGGGCTAATTTTATGGTATGGAGTAGTATTAAGAACAGCAGGTCTTTTAAGATGTATTTTGCAGAGGCAGAATGAGGATGAATGTTGTTAGAAAAAATTACTTCTTTTGAGTCTTTAGGTATCATGGTTGCGTTGGAGGATTTACTGTTTTAATGAGGTTTAGGAATAGAAATAAGTGTAAGGTGAGAGAATCAGATGAAGAAATTGAGTTTATTGCTAGACTCAGCAGAGCATACAGGGCCAAGAAATTCTGTTAAGGAGTTTATGGGCCCTTAAAAGCATAGCTGAGGGAAAGGCTAGAATTGAGGCTAGGAAGGGTTAAACATGGGTTCTGTACAAGAGGTGCTGAAAAGTTTTGAGAATTTTGTGTTTTCTAATGCCTGCAGAATTAGGATGATCCCACAGCTGGCCTGGTAAATGGTTTTATTGCTGGTTCGAATATGCTTTACATAAACCTAGGACGGGTGCTGTAATGATTGTAAGGGAGTATAACAGTTCATCAGCGACTGAAAAATGTTAATTGTTGCAGCCTGTGTAGACTAAAACAAAGACTGCTGTTTAAAGGGAAACTGTGGTTAAGACTAGAGTAAGGGCTGATGTCTTGGTTAGGGACTGGTACAGAAGATACCCAAAATCTATGTTTGTACTGGAACTGGAACTACAAGTCTCACAGAGCTGGGATAAGAGTTTAGCAATAGAGACGAGTGGGTTTTCCATAGATTTGAGGCAGATTTAGGTTGTATATATTCTTTAAAGCTGTATTTATCCTTGTTTTAAAGGTTAGGTGCTATAAAGCGAGGCCATAGAGCTAAGCTAGTTACAATATTCAGGATCTTCTGAGCCAAGATGTGGGATGGTCTTGGAAAGCCTAATGTCTAATATTGATATAGGCATCGATTGTTGCTAAAAAGAGGTTATTTATTACAGTTAGTTTTTTTTAAAGACAGGAGATCAGCTATAAGAGATTTGTTTCTACAATTCCCGGATCTTGTTTTCTGCTTTTTTTGCAGCTTCCAAAAATAGTCTTAGCCGTTTAACAATTTCTGTCCCTGACTCTGTGAGTCTTATGGGTTACATTTAGCCCACATCTTCAGTAATTCTTAATCTTAATCTTCAAACTGAAATGAAATATAAACCAAACTTTAACAATAGACTTGCTGGCCAGGTCCCTCTCATTCTGACCTATTTGACCCTGCTAATCACACCATCTTAGGCCTGCAAATCATACAAAATGAACAGAAAAATTCAGTTCCTGCTTTGTAAAGTTAAACTGCCACCCAAAATAGAAATTTTATTTGTACTCTACAGTTGTGGACTATACCATGCCATGTGTGTGACCCCCTTCAAGCCTCTGGTACTGTGCATTCTAGAGTGCAGGGCTACAGGAACCTGAAAAGAAATGATGTTCATCATTTCTTCATATTCTCAAAGTTAAATCAAAGCTTTCTTCAGGTATACTCTAATCCATTCTTGTTGTAGGTAGCATTGCTGGTAAACCCTTCAGATGCTGGAGAATTCTGTTTATATTCTCAGGACCAATCTTTATCCCTATTGATAACTATACCCAGAACCCCATAACATCTAGAAAACTAACCAGAACCAATTTGCTCCTGCAGCGCCAGGTCTTTCACAGCCCTTTGTGCTTTTCAGGTACTATCAATAACACTAGGCACCTTCATCCCTCCAGGTCCTGATCTTACACCTTTTCTTAAACGAGCAGTTCACATCTGCTTTCAAACTAGGCAGAAGCCATTGTCCCTGCCACTTATATGCCCCTGTATTAGCTCTCTAGGCACTGAAGGATCTAGAAATTAACCTAGACCTTCAGTCTTCTTGTCTCAGACACTAAATCTATTTCTAATCCGGCCTTAGCCCTACCAATAGGCTGAATTCCCTTTCCTAACTCATTTAATGCCATTTTCTCATGTTCTCATGTACCTAAGTGTGTTCAGAATCCAAAAAACCCCTAGATCTTCAGTCCAACTATAATTGTAACCCTAATTTAGGCAAATATCTCAAAAAGATAAGGAACAACCTAGAACTGTTGTTGGCTTCCACTGCTGTACCAACTTACAGGCCTTGCAAATGCATATAAATTAACTTCTCAGATTCTTCTCTCTAGGACTTCGAAATGTGTGATAGTAAAGCTTTTTCATGTCTAATGAGAAATTTGTTTTAAACATGCTTTAGATTATCATTATTGCTGGTAGCACAAATCTCTGCTGGTGCCAAATCTGGCAGCAGTGTCAGGAATTTGCCAGTACTACTGCAGGGAGTGCAGCGCTGGGCTAAGCCTCGTTTCTGTTCTCAGCCACAGGACTTGCTTCATATGTGACCTGCAGTAAGTTTACTTCTGAAGTGCATCATGAGGTTCCCTCCCACTCAGTGTCTATTTAAGAAAAAGCTGTATGAAGCAGGGATTATCTTATATATACATCTTTATTATATATGTATTTATATCTTCATTACAAAATACATTAATCTCTTTTTCCTAATAATATGATTACGTTTTAAAATATTGCATGGTCTGAAAAAAACTTTGTCAAAACTTGTCACATGCATTAAACAATAGACTTTGCATGCCCAATTCACCGTATAAACAAGGCTGCTGCACACCTTCAGAATAAAAATTCAGTACTCCATTGCCAAACTTAATTAAAATCATGTTATGTTTTCTGTATCAGAGTTAAGTTTTTATCTTTTCACGGATGCTTCCTTCTGTTTCCTATTCATGAGTGAGTTCTTAAATGACATAACATGCCCAGGAGACTTTGTAATCCAGAATTTATGCTTACTAAATATGCTTACATTCTTGTGCTTGCTCTTAAGGAAAATGTTACACAAATCTCAGAATTCGTGGACAAAATCAAGGTGTGGTTTGGTTTTTTTTGTTTTTCCTATAGGAACTCTGTTGAAATTGTTACTGGATAAAATGTCAACATAAAGTGCTACCTTTCACTTCACTATGGTAAAGTATATACAAATATATATTAAGTGCTATGATAAAATACTAAGTTTTAAAATACTTCGTTCATTTCCCTACATTGTGTAATTAAACCAATTTTGGATTTATTATCTGACTGTTCAAAAAAAAAATATTGATTTTTGAATAATAGAGCTTTAGATTCTGAGATGTTAATTTATATTTCCAATATATGTTACATTTAAAATGATGACTTACTGGTGGGTTGAACTAACTACAAGGTTACTTGTAGACCTTATGAAAAATTACAATGCTTTATTAGCTTTTTTTTTTCTCCTTTTTTGGTTTACAATTACTTCAGTTATAGTGTTTCTCTATCTCCCTTCCCTAAAAATAATCCCGAACAACAGAACACAGTTGTAAGAATGATCTATTTAATATATAAACTCAGCCCTAAAAATGGATGAAGCATACTAACAGGTGCTGAAAAGAAAGTCATCCCAAGACTGATATTCTACCCACAATTTCAGTGCCAATAAACAAGTAAAACAAAGTTACTACAAATATCCATTGATTCTGTGCTTAGTAATAATTGGATGTATCATTACATGCTTTGCTCACAACTGAATAAATTTAGGAAAAAACCACAAATGATAGTTTAATAAACATAAAGAAGTTAAACTGAGATAACACAGGAAACCTTAATGTAGATATTTCTGAATTTTTGATTATATGACTTTGAAACCAAAATAAGGTTATTTTTCTGTAGTTCTTTTTAGGTACCTGAAAGTGAATTATTCATTTGTATTAGATCATCCTAAATCTTTATGTAGAACCAGGTTTTTATACAACTGGAGGATTCATCTTGAAGAGACCTGAGTGTAGTTTTTACATTTACCTTAGACCCCCTAAGACACAGCGGGTGCTTCTTTATGTCTTTTTGCCTCTGAGCATGATGAAGTTCAATTATAGTTGGGGGTGTCTTTAACTGTCACTTACCTACAAATAGTCTCTGGTCTTGAGAACATTTAGTAAAACATATAGCACTCTTAAGCTTAATAAAAATACCCTTTTCCTATCAAAGCCTATTAAAAAATTTCTTCCAACCTTCAAAAATGCCTTAGACTTGAGAGTTCTTCTTTAAAAATAAAAGCATGGAAATGCATCTTTTAAATATTTACCCCACACTTATTTCAATAAATACTTGTGCTTTTTCAGTTCTATTCAAATGAGATGAAGTTATTAACACTATTACAGTCTAAATGTGCAAAGCCCTCTACTAAGAACAGTAACAACTGTCATAGTCCTCACTTGTAAAATAACTGTATTAGCTCTACCAACTGCCCTACCTCTATATAGCCAATTTTGCTCCCCGCATTGACCCTATCAACTTTTTTGTATGTAAATTCGCAGTTGCCCCCAGTTTTGCAGTCAGTAGCATGATGCCAAAACTGCTTTTTCATATAAGCTTTTTCCATGTTATTGTATTTCTTCATTTAGGAAAGACAGAATTTAATGGCCTAAATACTAAATTAACATGCAGTCTCCCTTTTCCTACACTTTGCCCATTTTGTACATGCTTAAAGCATTTAGATGAAGCGTGGAGAACTCTGACCACAAATCTTTTACTTCTGTTCCACCATATGGCTGGGGTTGGTGCTGAGCTGGCACAAGGTGCCCTGTATAAACAGAAGCCTTTGCAAACATGAGCACAATTTTGTGCCAAGCTCAACCAAGCTCAGTCCAATCCTTCTTCCCCTCTGTATAGTAGCACATAGTTACAGCCTCTATCAAGAAAGCAACATGTAACTTTATTGGACCTAACCTAAGCTTTACTGTAAAAAATGTGCTTTTGCTTATCTAAATGTAAATAATCAACCAAAAATTATGTTTTCAGATTTATGTATTTTTTCAAGTTACTTTGTCAATATCACAAAGGGAACCTTACGGATATATTTACTTCAATCAATTATTTAATGTCTTCTGAAAGAATTTTTTTTCCCAGGTTTGTTTCTCTCATCCCTGTGTAAATTCTCACTGAAGTTCCATCATAAAAAAAGAGAGAGATAATCCTAGCAAAGTATCTGCATCCCTTATATGTCCATGTTTAAAGAAGTCTGACTAGACAGGACTTACACCCTACAGGCATTCTCTTCCTAATAGAAGACATCTGTTGAATGTGTTACAGGAGCAGGACTTCATAAGGCTAACAGGAGTTTTTCTTTATTTAGTATGAAAAAGGATGGCAGAAGCCCCTTGGCAATTCAGAACACAAGAACATATTTTCCCCAAATCCGTCACAGTATGTGATCTAATTTTCTTCGGGAAGTAATGGGGTTTAGCTGCCTTTTATTGAAATAAACTGTTTTATTTGGCTTTGCACTTTTTAATGGGAGAAAAGAGACAAAATGCAAATGTGAGAACGATACTTTAACACCTTAAGATTTCTCTATCTGCAATTCGGTTATCTATGCTCCTAAAATACTCAATCATCACCTCTGCTATTCTGGGTTGCATAGTAGAAATAATAGGGTAACCCTGTATTGCCAGATGACTAGTCTCTTGCAAAACTCTCCCCCCCTCCCCCCCCCAAAATTGGCTTTGTTTTGGGTCATGCAGGGTGAAAAATGATCTCTGCAGTTTTATTTAACTACATGCAGAATTAAACAGGGATTCATTAAACCAGAGCCATCAATGAAAGTAACAGGGAAATCCTGCGCTGTAACTCATAACTCAGGGACCAAGGGGAAGTGATGAGAACTCCCTAATACTGCTTTTCCCTCTCCGTCTGTTGCACGCTAGTTGCACACCACAGGGGACCGGTGTCTACTGCATTCTTTGGGAGCTGGCGAAGCTACAAAGTTCTGGAAAATCACTATTTGAAAGCAATTTTCATCATAAAAAGGTCATCAATCTGTTATCAAGGGCTCAGAGATATAGCTAAACTATACTGACTTTGTAAATAACCTGTTCTATCTAATGAGAACTAATTTGACCAAGCTTAGCCCTTGTGGAAGAAGTTTCTCAAATTATCTTACTAACAATATGTACTTACCTGACTTAGAAAAAATTGTTTAACAAGTTGAACATGTTCTGAAGTACTCAGACTTGAGTCAATCTGTCATAAAAAGGGATTTTGACATTGGATTTAGAGACACTACTGCTTTCAGAAAACTCAGCATGCGTGGAGAAGGGAAAGCGCTGTATTACAGCCTATACAGGGAGTATTTGATGTTGTAGTTTCATTAGGACTGCTACAATTAATGTCACTGTCTTGCAATTAATGGAAAATCACTGGTATAAACTATGTGGCGACTAGGTAGGTCTACTCTGCTTTGGAGTATGGCAAACTGCAAATATAGATGAAAACAATGTTTGACCTCTTACCTTGTTGGAAGAGGTTTCACTGTACTGGTTTGAAACTGCCTACTCATAAAAATTTTGAATTTATTTTCACAATTTTACATCATTGTATAATTCTTTGAGCCTTTATTGAATATTAAGTTAATTTTAGCTTATTTTATATCGCACATGTTGATACGGGACTATTATTGCCATACCTCCTTCTACAATATACTAGTATTTGCTCAAATTTTTCATTGTTTTTTATTGTTAAATGAGTTATTTAGAGAAATCAATTAAAAACCTCAGTTGTCAAAGGTAACAATAACTTTGGTTATGAAATACATGGAAGTATTTATAGAGAACTTGAAAGACAGCATTTAAAAAGGCAAAGTACAGCTTTTCAATTTTCTGTGTTGTTTTCACTTTCCAGAGTTTTCCTTCAGGCTATGTTTTGGAAACTGAATGCAAGAATGAGGTACTGGGATTCATACCTTTGTGTGCAATATTGGATTAAAATGTGGAAGCCAAGGCTGTAAGTGTGCAAAAACACAGAATGGAAGTCTAGGAGCTATCTGATTGTGGTGGGTTGACCTTGGTTGGATGCCAGGTGCCCACCAAGCTGCTTTATCACTCCCCTGCTCAGCAGGATGGGGGCGGGGCAGGGGGGGAGAAAATAAGATGGAAGAAACTTGTGGGTCAAGATAAAGGCAGTTTAATAAAAAGCCAAAGCCAAGGCTGTGGGCGGAAGCAAAGGAAAACAAAAGATTTGTTCTCTACTTCCCATCAGCAGGTGATGACCAGCCACTTCCCAGGAAGTAGGGCTTCCGTACACATAGCAGTTGCTCTGGAAGCCAAATGTCATACTAATGAATTCCCCCCCTCCTCCTCCTTTCTCTTAGCTTTTATTGCTGAGTGGACATCATATGGTATGGAATATCCCTTCAGTCAGCTGTCCTGGCTATGGCCCCTCCCAAGATCTTGCCCACCCCCAGCCTACTGGTGAGGGGCGAATGTTGAAGAGACAGCCTTGATGCTGTGTGAGCACTGCTCAGCAGTAGCCAAAACACTGGTGTGTTATCAACACCTTTCTAGCTATCAATACAAAGCACAGCACTATGAGGGTGCTATGGGGAAAATTAACTGCAGACCCAATATACTGGTAAAGAATGAACCTCATTATGAAAGTGCTGCCTCAAAAACTAAACCTAATCTGTGAACACCCTGTTTTTTTATGGATGTGATCTCTGTCTTTAAAACTGAACTTTGTGTATCTTTGGACATATTTGACAGTGTAAATGGGATGAGGTTGTTTTGCTTAAGGATTCTAGTTTAAATCTGAAGAAAGGTTCTTGTGAGTTAAACTTTTTTCAACTATATCAGTTATAGTCCTCTTAATTTTGAAAGGGTGCTGTCTCTAAGTACATCTGTTCTTTTCCACTATCTCTTTTTCTACCCGATTTAACAACACTCGTACAGCTCATCCTTAACAGTAGCCACAGAGAAGTAATTCAGAAAATCAGAGAATAGAAGCAGCTAGATCACAGTGTAAAAAGTTGCAACTGTTCAGTTTAGCACCACTTCATCATTGATGTATCTTCAAAGCAACAGCATCATGGATGAGACAAAGTTATAAGGTACATCTGAATCATCAGAATGAGTGTTTTCTTTTAATGGGCTGTGTAGAGGCCAAGATGTAATGGTCTTGAAAAGAAGACATGTTGAACTTATGTAAGTAGAGGCAAATAATGAGATTTAATCAGAATTAAGGTCCATTAGTTTGCCTTTCTCAAGACTGCTGCTTGAATGCTGTGTTCTGAGTAAAAGATTTCAATACTTTCTCTGGGTTAACATTTTGTTAAGATCACACACATTTGCCATTTATATATTTGTTACAGTTTCCTTGATATCCTAGGCAAGATTCATCAAACCTTAATTGACATGACTTGCCCATAGCCAATTTGAATCATACCAGTCTTTATTTTTTATTAGTGTGATACAGAAAACCTTGTAACAACTGGAGGTAGAAGCATAAATCCTTGCAGCAGATCAGAGGAAAGTTCTTTGTTCTGCATGTGTCCTTTACTAATAATGTGTTGAAAGCTCTCATGTATAACTTCTATCATAAGTTAGGAACATGCTAGGGTTATAGAATTGATAAAATTTATGAAACCTGAAGCTTTCTCATGATGCATAATTTGTGGAAGACTGTAATTCAGTGTTAGGAATTTTCAGTGCTCAGATAAATGCACCAACAGTCAGGATGTCTGATAGACAAAGGACTTACGATGCAGTTAAAATTAGACACGTGCTAATGGAAAAGCACAACAGAGCTGTAAATTTAATGGTAAAATTTGTTAATCATAGTCACAAAAGTAGGTGTAAGAAAGAAAAGGACTAGAGAAGCCTGAGAAAGATCATCAAGCTGAATTTGCATTGGAATATCATCAGTTAGGGAAGTATAGGGTAACAGAGAGAAAGAGTTTTTTGATTGTTTTTAGAGAAGGCAACTTGCAGCAGTAATGTTCCATGGAAATGAAGGCCCAGTATGTCCATGTCTCTCTTGCACTGTGGAGCCCAGAACTGAACACAGCACTCCAGATGTTGTCTCACCAGTGCTGAGTAGATGGGAAGGGTCATGTCCCCCGACCTGCTGGCAACACTTTCTAATGCAGCCCAGGATGCTGTTGGTCTTCTTTGCTGCAAGTGTGCATTGCTGGCTTGTGGACAATTTGGTGCAGCCAGAACCCCCAGGGTATCCTCTACAAAGCTACTTTCCAGCTGATTGGCCCCCAGTCTGTATTGGTGCCTGGGGTTATTCCTCCATAGGTGCGGGATTCTTCATTTCCCTTTATAGAACTTTATGACATTCCGGTAGGCCCATTTCTCCAGCCTGTTGAGGACCATCTGAAGTGCAGCACAGCCACATAGTGAACTAACCACTCTTCCCAGTTTTGTATTGTCTGCAGACTTGCAGAGGGTGCAGTCTGCTACACCATTTACATCATTAATGAAGATGTTAAACAGTAGTGGACCCAGTATCAACCAATGGGGTAAATCACTAGTGACTGGCCTCCAGCTGGACTTTGTACTTCTCATCACAAGCCCTTGAGCCCAGCAGTTCAGCCAATTTTCAGTCCACCTCACTGTCCATTTATCTAGCCCATGTCTCCTCAGTTTGTCTATGAGGATGTGATGGAGACAGTGTCAACAGCCTCACTAAAGTCATGATAAGCAACAGTCATTGCCTTCCCCTTATCTACTGAGCCAGTCATCTCATTGTGGAAGGCTATGAGGTTGGTTATGCCTGATTTCCCCTTGCAAATCCATGCCAACTACTCCCAAACATCTTTCTGCCCTTCACATGTTTGGAAGTGGTTTCCAGGAGGGTTTTCTCCATCAACTTCTGAGGTACTGAAGTGAGACTGACTGTCCTGTAATTCTGTGGAACCTCCCTCTTTCCCTTCTTGAAGACAGGAGTGACATTTGGTCTCCTTCTGTCCTCAGGAACCTACCCCCAGTCACCATGACCTTTTAAAGATAATTGAAACATGCCTCACAATAACATTGGCCAGATTTAACTCCAGATGGGCTTCAGCTTTCCTACCCCCATCACTGCACACTCCAGCAGTGTCTCTGTATTCCTACTGGGTGATCTGCCCCTGCTTCCAACTTCTGTATGCCTCCTTTTTATGTTGGAGTTTAGTGAGGAGCTCCTTGTGCATCCATGGAGGCCTTCTGTTTCATTTGCTGCTTTTCCAACTTGCCGGGATTGACCATTCTTGGGCTTGGAGGAGATGACCCTTAAAAGTCAACCAGATCTCCTGGACTCTTCATCTCCCAGGGACCATCCCACAGGATTCTCCCAGACAGGTCCCTGAGCAGGCCAAAGTCTTCCCTCTTGAAATTCTGAGCTGTAATCCTGCTTTTTGCCTTGTTCTCTCAACTCAGGATCCTAATCTCCACTACCTCATGGTCATTGGAGATGAGGCTGCCCCGACCTTCACACTCCCACTAATTCTTTGTCTGTATGACTTAGGTCCAGCAGAGCACCTCTCCTCATGGACTCCTTGATCACCTCTGGTGGGAAGTTGTTATCAATGCACTCCAGAAGTCTCCTGGACTGCTTCTGCCCTGCTGTGTTGCCATTTCTGCAGACACTGGGGTGATTAAAGTCCTCCATGAGGACCAGGGCCCGTGAATGTGAAACTTCTTCCAGTTGTCTGAAGAAGACAGCACATACTTCTTCCTGATAAAGTGATTTGTAGCAGACACCCACCACAATGTTGCCCAGATTGGTCTGTCCTCTTAATCCCAGTGGGTTAGGTCTTGGCTGGGTTATCATCTGTTCCCACGCAGAACTCCATGCATTCCTGCTGTTCTCTAACATAAAGGGTAACTCTCCACTTCCTGACTTCTTGGCCTGTCCTTCCTAAAGCATCTGTATCCACCCATGGCAACGTGAGCTATTCCACCATGTCTCCATTATCTCAATGAGACTGCACACAGCCCTCTAATTCCTCCTGTTTGTTCCCCATGCTACATGCATTAGTGTACAGCCCATAGTTCTGCTGATTTCCCCGAAGTATAGTGCTGCCCTCTCATCAATCCCTTATGCTATATACATCAGTCCTTCTTCAGCCCTGTTTTGATGATTACCACATCTCTCCTGTCCACATCACCCTGCATCCTTTGCTTGCCACCCCAGTCTACCACCTCCTCATCTGATTGTTCATCATCATCTCCCTCCTCCATCTTTTCTAGCTGAAAGCTCTCCTCAGCAGGTTGACCAGCCAGTTGGCAAAGACGATTTTGCCCCACTTGCTCAGGTGGTCCTGTATCTTCCTAGCAGTCCTCAAATCCTCAAAAATAGTCATAAAAGCTTAATCCCTGTTGTCAATACCAGCTGTGCAACCAGTTGTTTACCTACAGGATCCATCCACTCTTGAGCTCTTCTCTCTCACCAGCAGGATTACAGAGAAAGAACCCTGGGCCACCATGCCCTTGATCATTGCCCCAAGAGCCATGTAGTCATGCTTGACGCACTCCAGGTCTTCCCTGGCAATGTCATTACTGACCACCATGGCCATATCATTGGAGCAATCAAGGGTAATAGTCTGAGAGCTGGACAAGCTGTGACAGTCTCTTGAAAACATCCCGGACCCTAGGCCCCATCAAACAGCAAGCAGTGCAGTTAAAAAGAATACATCCTAGTTTTTGTTGCAGAGTCCCACTTCTCTGGGCGCCAGTGAGTTGTAAGCACACTGTATCCATAGTGACAGAAGATTGTTAAGATGTCTAAAAGAAATGTAACCCTCAAAGGTATACTTAAAAGAAGCTCTACTAGCCAAGGAAGTGGCTTTTGCCAATCTGAAGGGGGTGTCTGCATTACCAGCTGCTGGTTGTAGACAGACTTGTCCAGAGATATTGTACCGGGTGCCGGTGCCCAGGTGCTGGCAGGGAGGGCTGCAGGGCGGCCTCTGTGAGGAGAGGCCGGGGCTGCCCCAGGCCAGACGCAGCCGATTCCAGCCGGCTCCAACCGACCCACCGCGGGGCACGGCTGAGCCCCGCAGCCACGATGGGGGCACCTCGGGGTGACATGTATATGAAAGAACAAACACTGCACAGGCAGAGGAGGAAGGAAAAAAAGAGAGTGAGAAACAGTCCTGCAGACACCAAAGTCAGTGAAGAAGGAGGGGCAGGAGGCGCTCCAGGCACCAGAGCAGAGATTCCCCTGCAGCACCTGAAGGAGACCATGGTGACGCAGATTGTTCCCCTGCAGCACCTGAAGGAGACCATGGTGACGCAGGTTGTTCCCCTGCAGCCCATGGAGTGGACCGTGCTGCCCGTGGAGGACACCACACCAGAGCAGGTGGATGTGCCCTGAAGGAAGCTGCAGCCCATGGAGATACCATGCTGGAGCAGGCTCCTGGCAGGAACTGCAGCCTGTGGAGGACCCATGCTGGAGCAGGTTTACCCTGAAAGACTGGGACAGGGGAAAAGTGTGAGAGGGAAGGAGCAACAGAGAGGAGCGAGAGGAGCTGTTATGGACTGACCACAACTCCCATTCCCCATCCCCCTGTGCCACTTGGGGTTGGGGGAAGGACGTAGAGGAGTCGGGAATGAAGGAGTGAAATTGAGCCTGGGAAAAGAGGGGGAGTGGGGTGAAGGTGCTTTATTTTTTGTCTTTGTTTCTCACCATCCTACTATATTTTTAATTGACAATATATTAAATTAATTTTTCCAAAGCTGAGTTTGTTTTGCCCATGATGGTAATTGGAAGTTATCTCCCTGTCTTTATTTTGACCCATGAGCTTTCTGTCTTATTTTCTCCCCACACCATGTTGAGGAGGGGGAGTGAGAGAACAGCTGGGTGGGTGTCTGTCTGCTGGCCAAAGTCAAATCCACCACAGTCCTTTGTATTCCTGCAAGATGCAGATGGAAACAAAGTTGCCCACATAGCAGTTGTAGCAAGGAGGAGCTTGTAGGTCAAATTACTCATTCCTTATACTTCCTATAAAATTCCCAAATAACTATATGTGCAACAAGAGCAGAACAACATATTTATGTTACGGTTGCATTGATTGGACATGCATTGCTGCTATATCCAATTTTTAAGAGGAAGGTCCTTCCTAAGGAAGAATTCCTGTCTTGAATTATGACAGGGTTTCATGTCAGGTTTTTCTATCTGTCATAGGTAGATGAATAGAAAGCATTAAGGAGACAGTCCTATGATATGACTCATTGCTCAAAGTAGAGTTCTGGTTACTCATCTTCCAAATTCATGACTAAAGAAAGTATGTACTAACTTAGCTATCATCCATGGACAGATGACCAACAGGTTGCAGCATTTGGGTATTAAAGTAGATTTGATGTCCATTTTGCTCCTGCTGTTCTGAATGGAAAATGTCAACAAATGACCACTGGAAACTCTGATTAGATGTGTAAAGAGAGCATTTGAAACAGATGTTTGACTGGGTATCAATAAAGTAAAGGAGAATTTATTTTGAGACTTAAGGGGAAATTTTCAAGGTCGCTGGAAGAGCAAGAGGACAACTTGCTCTTCTCTAGGCGAGGCTCATCGAGAGAGCTTTAAACTAGGCTTGAAAGGGGAAGGGGATATAACCAGGCTCACTAGAGAGGAGCCGAGGGGTGGCAGGCCAAGGTTGGGGGTGAAATCGATAGCCCAGCTCAAGTGCATCTATACCGATGCACGCAACATGGACAACAAACAGGAGGAGCTGGAAGCCATGGTGCGGCAGGATAGCTACGACTTAGTTGCCATCACAGAAACATGGTGGGACGACTCTCATGACTGGAGTGCTGCAATGGATGGCTACAAGCTCTTCAGAAGGGATAGGCAAGATAGGAGAGGTGGTGGGGTGGCTCTGTATGTTAGGGAGTATTCCGATTGTTGTACTGGGTCTGGCTGAGGGGGAGCTGGTTTTCCCCATGCCAGCCTGCTGTGCTTTGTGTCGGTGGCTGGAGGCGGCACCAGTGTTTTGGCTGTTGCCGGGGCGGTGCTTGCCCAGCCCCGAGGCTGTCTCTCCAACATTTCCCCCCACCCCCGCTGTGGGCTGGGGCTGGGGCTGGGCGGAATCTTGGGAGGGGGCGGCCAGGACAGCCGGCCCGGGCTGACCGGGGCTATTCCATACCATGTGACGTCTGCTCAGGGATAAAAGCTGGGAGGAAGGAGGAAGTGGGGGGCATTCGTTGTTTTGGGACATTTGTCTTTGTCCTCGGGAGCAGCCGTGGCATGTGCTGGGGCCCTGCTTCCCTGGAGGGGGCTGGGCGTCGCTGTGGGGAGAGGTGGGGAGTGGGGTCTGTGTTGTCCTTTCCCTTTTGTTTCCGCACGTGGTCTTTGTTTTATTAAACTGCCTTTGTCCTGACCCAGGAGGTTTCTTTCCACCTCATTTTCTCCCCCTGCCCTGCTAAGGAGGATAGAGTGGCTTGGTGGCACCTGGCATCCAGCCAGGGTCAAACCACCACAATTGTGTAGAGCTCAATGATTGTGATGACAAGGTCGAGTGCTTATGGGTAAGGATGAGGGGAAAGGCCAAGGAGGCAGATATCCTGCTGGGAGTCTGTTATAGACCACCCAACCAGGATGAAGAGGCAGATGAGGCATTCTACAAGCGGCTGGCAGAAGTCTCTCAGTCGCTGGCCCTTGTTCTTGTGGGGGACTTCAACTTACCGGACGTCTGCTGGAAATAAAACGCAGCAGAGAGGAAACAGTCTAGGAGGTTCCTGTAGTGCGCGGAAGATGATAACTTCCTGACACAGGTGGTAAGTGTCCTTACCAGGGGAGGTGCCTCGCTTGACCTGCTGTTTGCAAACAGAGAGGGACTGGTGGGAGATGTGGTGGTCGGAGGCTGTCTTGGGCTTAGCGACCATGACATGATAGAGTTCTCGATTCTTGGTGAAGTCAAGGGGGTGGGGGGGCAGCAAAACTGCCACCAGGGACTTTCAGAGGGCAGGCTTTGGCCTGTTCAGGACGCTGGTTGAGAGAGTCCCTTGGGAGGCAGTCCTGAAGGGCAAAGGGGTCCAGGAAGGCTGGAGACTCTTCAAGAAGGAAGTTTTAAAGGCGCAAGAGCAGGCCGTCCACATGTGCAGGAAGATGAACCGGCAGTGAAGACGACTGCCCTGGCTGAACAGGGAGCTTTTGCTAGGACTCAGGAAAAATGGAGAGTTTACCACTCCTGGAAGAAGGGGCAGGCCACTCAAGGAGAGTACAGGGATCCCGTTAGGTCATGCAGAGAGGAAATTAGGAAGGCAAAAGCCCAGCTAGAGCTCAATCTGGCCACTGTTGTAAGAAATAAAAAAAATTTTTTTACAAATACATTAACAGTAAAAAGAGAGCCAGGGAGAATCTTCATCCTTTACTGGATGCGGAGGGGAACATTGCCACCAAGGATGAGGAAAAGGCTGAGGTACTTAATGCCTTCTTTGCCTCAGTCTTTAACAGTCAGATCAGTCATCCCCAGGGTATTCAGCCCCCTGAGCTGGAAGACAGGGACCAAGAGCAGAATAAACCCCAACACAGTCCAGGAGGAAGCAGTTAATAACCTGCTGTTCCACCTGGACGCTCACAAGTCTATAGGGCCGGATGGGATCCACCTGACAGTACTGAGGGAGCTGGCAGAGGTGCTTGCCAAGCCACTC